>VZTG01003864.1:814028-959721 GCA_013397845.1 Melanocharis versteri
AATAAAGCTGAATGAAATTTTAAAAGCTCGTTTAATGAGACAATTCCTGTCAGAGGCTCCCTGAGTCTTCATCTTCTCCCCTGTGTAAGAGTTGGAGTGATAATATTTCTGTAACCTTGCCCCTGGTTGCTGAGCCTCCGGTGCAGCTTTGAATTCACTACAGCGAGATGAATGTGCTTATGGGGATGTGAAAAGCCATTAATACCCAGCCAGGTCAGGAGGGTATTTCTACACTGCGCTCAGTTTTACTTTGGAGACCCTCCAGGAGAGGTTTTGGGCTGAAGAAATATCTGTTTGGGTAAGGAGCTGCAGAGGAGCAGGGCATGGTTCTGCCTCAGGATAACGCTGCAGTTCAGCTCTGCAGAGCTCACTGGAAACTCCTATTCGGCCATGCACTCCTTATACCATCACAGTGCACATATGCGAGATGCACAGGCATGGACATGCCCCGGGACTCTCCTAAATTTAGAGTTTGGCAGATGTTTAAGCTCTCTTCTGCATGCTGAACTATATTTAGAAGGTGTGGCTCCAATAGAAAATCCTTTTCCCTCTATTCCCTGCTTTTAAACCTTTTGAGACATATTTATGCTTTGGTCTGTACTACCTATTGCCTAAACACATGGAGATATACTGCTTTTATGGTATTTTTTTATAGCAACCTAAATCTTCGGGTATGGAACTGCAACTGCTGCTGTAGCATGGATTTATCACCGGGATTTTCTCTTGGTGTTTGGTCCATTAATCCATTGCAAAGACCCAACAGCTTTTGACTTTGAATTTCCAGTTAATGTAGCTTATGTATAGGTTGTTTTTCTCAATACTGCTTCTCAAGGGCTAACAGCACACGAGGTTTCCCGGCCAAAGTCCATCCCTGATCCAGGCTTTCCCTGAGTGCCACAGCTATTTACCTGACCCAGTTACAGTAGGAAGTGTTTCAGTCACTGGAAGAGAGTGTGGGGACCATCCATAAGTCATTCCCAGGGACAGATTCTGGTGCCTCTTGTTCCAAGTCCAGTCCTCTCTTGGTATCACAGAATTATTTAGGCTGGAAAAGACTTCTAAGATCTTTGACTCCAACTGTTAAGCCAGCACTGCCAAGTCCACATCTCACTTTTCCCTTCCGCATGGCCTGAGCTGTTTCTTGTGCTTAAATATAAAAGTATTGATGCTTCGGCAAGTTTTGAATAAAGTATTAGCATTTACAGAGGTGTTTTGTGGATATATTAGAGTTTTGTTTAGTTTCATTGTTTAGACTGAGTTGGAGGATCACCTTTAGGTCTTTAACCTCACTTAAAGGCCATCAGGGGAACTTGGCTCACATAGGGCACCCTGCTGCTCGTTACAGGGTCTGCTTTTTTTAGGAAGACAGGTTACACCAGTGGGAAAGTCTGTGCATGCCAGAGGAGTACTGGGCATGATTCTGAGGAGCCCCTACCCCACACACTGGGAGGGACATCTCCAGGTCCCCTCCAAAAACCAGGGGAACCTGCTCAGCCAGGCTCTGATTCTTCCTCTAAGCTCCAGGAGACTGAGCTGGGGTGGTTCTGTCTGGTGTGGAAATTCTCCCTTCCCTCTCTCTTCTCTCTGGGATTATCTCATCTGGAATAACAAAGAGGAGGGTGCCAGCAGGCTGCTGTGCCATGGTTTGGGCACGTCGTGTAGCCTTGTGCCTCGGGTACCTGCAAAGGGTGCCAAGCCCTTACTAATGTTCATCTCAGATCGAGCGCTGTTGGCGTAAAATAGCTGATTAAAATTATTCCTCATTTCTTCCTCCTCCAGCATTTCCTTCCCTGAGGAAAGGAGTCTGTATTGATACATGACTCAATGGGAAAAGTGACTATTCTTTTCCATAGCTATCTAGAAGTGTTCAGTTCATTTTTCTCCTCTCATTTTTCTTCTCCTCCAAGCTCCCAGGCTGTGTGGAGCCACGCACCGCCTGTACTCTTATCTGCTTCCATGGGGATCCAGATGCCCTTTAAACAGTGGTTAGATACTAACAACTCACGGCAGAGGAGGGAAATTTAATACAGCAAACAGATCAGGCTGGAAATCTGTGAAAAGCTGACTTGCCTTCTTTTTTTCCCCTGCTGTCGCTAGTCCATCTTCCTCCCTTCCTTTCTCCTTGCTCACAGAAAGATGGCCACATGGGAGGTGCCCGTCCCCTAGTATGTCATGGAAGAGTTCTGGAGGATAAATACCAGGTAGAGATGTAATCTTACAGCAAGCTTTTCTGAACTTGAGCAAAGCCTCAGTCATTTGCACAGGAGAAACAGCATCTGTGGGCTCTGCCAGAGCATTTTCTTGTGCCTAGGAGTGCCCAGATTGTTCTGGTCCCAGTCTCTCGTGTACTGCCCAGGAAACACAAATAAACCCATGTGTCGTCAGGCTGGGACACAGCAAAAAGTTCCCTGACTTGCAGCTGGTGTGGGGAATGCTTTTCCCAGGCCACACGTGTGCTTTTACAGGGAGGAAAGGCTTGCGAGGGGGAATGTGGGCAGAAATGGCATCTGGGCTTGCTTGGAGAGCATCTCCCACCCTGTGCCAGGGTTCTCCCCTCAGCACTGCAGGTGGGAGCGAGGAAGGACACTCAGTGCCTGGCCACCTTCTCAGCTCTCCCCAGTCCCACCAGCACCAGAAAACCACTCCAGCTGCCACCCCTCCTTGCTTTAGAGGAGATGACTTTGGCAAGGCAGAGGGAGCGCAGGCTTCATCCTTGCCACTGGAAAGCTGCAGCTGAGGGTGGTCCAGAGGACAGCCTCACATGTTCCAGGGAGGGAATGAAGGATTTATTTCCTTCTGTATCTAGCTCAGAATTTTCATAACTAATAAATTAAATGAATACTTCCAAAAATGAAAAGAAAAAAAATATCTCTGACTCACAGGGCTCTGAAAAAGAATCACATAATCTTTCAATTTTTTTTCCCCTAGTCAGTTATTCAGATAGCACCCAATAAAAAATGCAAAGCTGGATTGGTATGAGAGGTGGGAAAAGTTTTAGCTTAGAATAACATTTAACAATCAAAACACAGTAAAAGATAAATTCCTGGAGTGCAATTACATTATGCCAAATGCAGACATGGTCGTATATATTTGACACCTATGGCAGTTTGGAATTGTCTGATCCTGTAATATTTTTCATATAATTAAATACAGCTCAGATTTGTGCACTGCACGGCAACCTGAGCCCAATTGCTACCCATGTACTCCTGGGTGCCACCTGTGTGTTTATTTTCACAAGGAATGTGCAACTGAATAATCAAAGTGGTCAAGGAACAGCTGAAGCTGAAGATAGAAAAAGTCAACAGAGTTCCAATTTAGGTCAGTAGTGAAGTCGTCATCTTTAAGGTCTTTTCTCCTTAAAATAAAGGAGAAAGGGAAAAGAAAAATAGGTAGGACAGCTTATACCGTTCAGAATTACTTTTCCAAGGTGTTTTCAAATTCAGAGGGAAAAAACTCTGCAAACCCTGCATGGGTCTTTCAGTTCATCAAAGACCTAAGTCCTGAACCACAATACACGTAGACCTTGGTCATGAAATGAAATGAAATGAAATGAAATGAAATGAGGAACTCTGCATTCTACTTAGATTCAGAACCTGAGATTCAGAAAGTTCTCTATCATGGTTTTAAAAAGTTGGTCTGTATAAAGTTTGTTGTGTGCCTTTTCAGTGTTTTTTCAGAGTATTTTTTTTGTGCAGTCTTTGCTTTACTAGGTTCAGAAAAAATTGCTTGAAGCAACGGTTTGTACTTTCAGATTCTGTGTTAAAATTGTTCCTCCATTATTAGGTGTTGTCTCAATGTGCTTATATTTGTGTGCTGTATATTGAGAGATTGTACCTCTAACTATACTCTAATGTTACTCCCCAGAAACAATGTATTTCCCTGCAAAGTGGTTGTCATCAAAGGTGCAATTTTTGACAATGATTTCCCGAAAGTGGCTGTTTTCCATGCAAAAGATTTATGCAGGCTGATAACTTGTTTGACACAGGCTGTCAGAGTACTACCAAATGTTTAGTTACTATGAGCTCTGCTGAGATGGATGCTGTGAGCTGGAGGTAAAAGCTCTCTTTGCAATCATCCCTCTGTCTTCCAGGAGACAGGCAAAAAGCACAGAGTGCTCTGGAATGGGCCAGGAAATATTTTTCTGTTAACAGTATTTCTCAGGAAACGTGGAGATGACACCATCATTTCTGTAAGAACACCTCACATCCTGTGAGAACACCTCTTATCCTGACATTTCCCAAAGCTTTTCCATGGAGCTCCTGCTGGGGAAGTGGAGGTGAATGAAAGTGAGGAGCCTGCTGACAGATGAAAGCAGTAACTACCTAGCAGAGCTACCCAGGCCTGGCCTGTGGAAGCAGAAGGGTGGTGTCTCCTTCTGCTTTTTTAGCCTGTAGACATTCATCGCCCTTTGGTCGGATTTCCATGCTCCACCTCACGAGGGTGGAACTCCATTGGCTTCGCTTAAATTATTACTGGTTTAGATATTGTTATGCTTTTGGAGACCCTCCAAATTCAGTCTAAACCACTGAGTTTTACATGGCTTTCACTCAAAACCCATTAATTGGCATCGGTTCAGTTGAAACTTGGTCAAAGCTTGACATCAGCTCAGCATATATTCGTGAATTTTCAAAACGATGAGTGCTGGGTGACATGTGTCCTCAAGGTTTCCATTACTTCCTAATGGTAGGTGTGTAACAAGCCAAATCTGATGCGTCTAAGTCAAAATAAATTCATTAAGTCAATTTATATTTGTATTTTGTCAGACTGTGATATCGATCTGCATGAATTTTAAGACACAGGAACATTGTGCCTATGTCCTGGGAGTGTTTATTGACCAAATACAGGTCAGCAGATGCTTAGCAAGCAGCTTTTGCCTTTTGTAATTTTTTTTTCCCAATGAACAAGGTTCAATTATCTAGACTTTTACAGAAATAATGTCAATAAACTATACATGAGACTTCAGAGCTCTATAGGAAGAGAACACTTGACAAAAAGAAAGAAAAGTGTGCACTTTTAAAAAAATGGAAGTGAAGCAGCTGGAAAGTACCTGAGGAGTTTGCATTCTTGATTCCTTTCTGACTATTTGTGTCAACATCAAAAATCATACCCATCATGAAATAAACATAAAGAAACGCAACAGCAGATTAAAATCCCTGGATATTTGGAGGATTCCAGTGTATTGGTCATTCAGTGTGCTGCAAATTTACAAAGCAAATAAATCTATTCAACCTATTATTAACCTTTTCCCTTCCCCTCTTCCTTTTTTCCCCAAATCTAGCATTAAAGATAGGTCAAGAATTTTGCAGTTGGGGTTATAAACTTAAGGTGAAGCTTTAATCTAGAATATAAGGTGTGGAAACATTCTTTTAATATGTGTGCATGAAGACTGTTTTCATCAGGGGAAGTATTCTTCTGCCCTGGGGTTTTTGTTTGTTGCTTCAACTGAAGAAAATGAGGCTGTTAATTTTGAAAGCTTTAAATGACAGCCCAAGTTGATGAGGAAAAACTTGGTGCTGCTGCTAACCATTCGCCCACAGAGTTTAATAATACAAATAATTACAGAAATAATACAAAGTGCAAGCAGGCAGCAGCATCTTTGTCAGCTGTTTTTATAAAGAAGCCAGCAACCTTTGAAAGGAGAACAGCAGCGAGGAGAACAGGCACGCTGGGATATGAACCTGCTCTGTACGAGCAAGGGATTTAAGAGTTGCTTTTCTTCAGTTCACACCAGCAGCAAGTTTCATCTCCAAAAGCCAAAAATTTGGTTTTTGTGCATTTAACTTCTGAATGGTTGGAGCCTTTAATAGGAGCCTTGACCCCTTCGTGGAGGCTGTGGTGCTTTGAAAAGTGTGGCTTTTGCCATGCCTAATGCTGCTCTGCTTTTATGCTGAGCTGAATAAACACGATCTGCTTTAACACTCACTTTCCTTCTGCTTAGTGCTTGGCACCCAATATTAATAAAAGTTTGTTTCGTACAACTGTGTTTCCCTGGACCCACGAGGGATCACGTGGCTTCCGCGTGCTCTGCTTTCCTGTCAAGAGATACGGCTGGAGGGGGTTTGGACATTCTACTCTGCATACACCAAGTTCAAATACACTGGTATTTCTCCTGTGCTTTGCCGAATTTTTTTCCGTGTCAAAGCTCGGCTTGTGGCTTGGGGAGTATGTGCCTGGCATGCTGGGGAGTGCTGGGGGAAGCAGGGAGACAGCTGAGAAACAGATGGCTCCAAAACACGACTTTTTGCTCTCCTTATCCCCCAGAACTGCAGGAGCTGTGCGTTTAGAGCACACCCCCAGGGCTTCTTTAAATTGCGTCCAGCTGCAGTGGCCTCTAATGGGAACAGTCCATCACAGCGGTCAGCAACGTCAACACCGCTCCCAGCCGCGGCTCCCAGCTCTGCGGGCTGGGCTGTGGCCATCCCCAGGGGCTGGAGGCGTTATTATTTCTCCAGACATATTGCTGGAGGTTGTGCTATCCCAGTAAAAACGCAGACAGAGTCCTAGCAGCACCCCACGTGAGTGAACCCCGCCAGGTGACACAAAATGACAAACTGGACCGTACGCGCAGCGCCGCGAAGGGACCTGGCCCCATAAAGGGACTTTAACGGTGTTTACAGCACACTTCAGAATGTGTTCTTAATGGGATTAGGGTCACCCAAGTGACATGGCTATGACAGAAAGCAACACGAAAACCCATGGCCTGGTGTGTCAATAGCAGTGAAATAACATGGGGATTATGCAATTATTTTCAAGAGCAAGTTAACAATCAGGGAGCAGTCACGCATTAAACCATTTATAGACTGGAAATAACAGCTCCTTAACCTACTGTAAACACTGATTTTTTTTTTGCTAAACTGTTGTAAAACATGAACAGTAACATGCACATTATGTGATAACTCGGGGAAGACATAGTAAATGCTAATTTAAACTGAAATGGAGCAAATTGGACAGGCTTGGGCTGTGGAAGCACCACCATCTAAATGTAGCACACGGTTTGAACTAAAGATGTTACAGCATGAAAGGTCAAAATCATCCAACGGCTTCTCACAAGACTTGCTCTTTATGGAATAGGAATTCTCTTATGGAATCTTTTTCCCCTCAGTCCCTTCCTCCCCCAAATCCTGGGAATATTAAGAAATGCACAAACCAGATGACCTCTGCAGAAAGATGAATGAAGCTATTATAAAGAGATGAGTGTCTGCAGATGGGGAACAGTCATCCTTTTTGTTGCTTCCCTCTCACTGTAAAGTCTAGGAATGAAACCATGGTCCCATTAGTGTCAGAGTGAATGCAGCCGGAGAAATGACGGATCAGGATATCCACCACTGTCTTCTGTGTACCAAAACTTGAGAACCTCACTTGGCAAACCCAAATAGGTCTCAGTATTTTCGTTATTCCTGAGCTTGCAGAGGCTCCCATTTCTCTTCAGTGCCCACATCTTTGATGGAATCTGCTCACAATAGACCCTGGGCCTGCCCCTGTAATCCCATTCCCTGCTGGTGTGGAGAGTCAAGTCCCTTTCCCCTTAATCCTGTAGGGCTCTACTGAAATACAGCATCGTGGGGTTTTGGTAGCAGTGGAAGAGACAGAGAAATGACCAACATATTGGGAAGAAAATCTGATAAGCAACCTCTAGGAATTGCATCTGTCCCCCACCTCAGAGAGCTTCCCATCCATGCTCAGCCTGATTTGGAAGGTGGACTTCAAATTTGGCTTCCTGTATCTTAAGGCAGATCCCTGCATTAATCAAAAGGGGACTGACATACTGACTTTCAAGCTCTCCTTCTGCCACTCTCATTTCTTTGCAGGATGCTTTTGGAAGTAAAATAAAACTAAATGTGAAATTAAAAAAAATTTAAAAAAATGCAAAACAAACCCCCACCATGTTTCCTGCCCAATATTCAAGGATGAGAACACGTAGTTGATGGGAAATAGAAGAATACATGTAATTTTTTTTGATCTGCACATTTCTGTGCTCTTTCTGTGTTTGTGTTTCTTCAGCAAATGGGGTTGGGAATATTCTGACTGTTGGGTTTGGGTTGTTTGTTGTTTGTTGGTTTTTTTAAAAAAATATTTACACTGCAAATACAGCATGAAAGCATTTAGTTTGACACCATAGTCATTCCAGGAATGCCAAATTCAGCTTGGTTCACCTAAATTGCAGGCTTTAAGCCTGATGGGGGAGACCAGCTCAGATTTGAATCTCCAGCGTACTCTTCAAAGACAAAGGAAAGTGAAAGTGGACTTCAACACTGCTTTTTGACATTTCTTATGATTTCAAACACTCATCCAGAAGAAGTGCAAAGTTCTACCTTTGCTGATGAGCCTCATTTTGTGGAGTTTTCCATAAAATGAAATTATATGAAACAATGGTATCAGAAGAGTTGGACATAGTCTCATTAAAGGTCACTTACGTTGTTTTCTTTCCTTACCTTCGTTTCTAACTTACCTAGTTTTAAACTTTGTTCTGGGCCATGCCCAGCTTTGTGATCCATTGATTCCTGTATTCCTCACAACGTGTTTCAGGGCTCAGCAGGTCTGACCTGTCCTTGCACTTCTCCTTTGAGTGGCTCTAGCACCACACTCAGTGCCATCACACCCTCAGTTTTCGTCTGTGCCTGGCAAATCTTCCCACTTCTGAAATACCTCCTTGTGAAAAGGCAAGGACCTGCCAGATTTCTGGAGAATCCAGTCTTCCAGCTAAAGTTAAAGAGCTGAGGAGGAGTGTCCCAAAACAGAGCTCAGGCCGGGACTTGCAGACATTTGTGTTTTCACCCAGCTGGGTGCTTTCATCACTGGAATACAGAAGAGTGGGAAGTCACAGGGATTCTACAGGTGAGAAAACTGAGGCAGGCTGGTAGATGAGTGTGAGGGAGATGTACAGTCTGTCCACACTGACATGAGATTCCTGTTTAAAACCCTGAGTAAAGCTGCTTTTGAAGATAAAGCAACAAAGGCGAAGATGAAGGATGAGACTCAGGACCTCTGTAATGGGTGTGGAGGGTACGGTGGGTGGAGGCACTGTTCACAAAGTCATATAGTGGTGGGACAAGGGGTAGAAGAAAATATTTCCTGTGAGGGTGGCAAGGCCCTGGAAGAAGCTGCCAAGAAAAGCTGAGGATGTCCCATCACTGGAAGTGTTCAAGGCCAGGTTGGACGGGGTTTGGAGCAACCTGGGATAGTGGAAGGTGTCCCTGCCCATGGCAGGGGGGTTGGAACAAGATAGTGTTTAAGGTCCTCTCCAACCCAAATGGTTCTGTAAATCTATGACTCTGTTCTATTATTGCAGAAATGAAAAGTCACAGAAGGACCAAAGTTTACATTCAGTCCAGAGAAGAGCTACTACTCTCAGAAAGACGCTCCAAAAATGAAAGTATTCCATAAACACACTCAGAGATTGGAATCAGATGTTCCTTGAAATTAAGAAAGTCACTGGCTACCTTGACAAGGCTTCACAGGGAGCAGAAGGTGGAGGAAATGGAAAAGTAAATGCTATTTTAATGCCCCCAACTCATTTCTATATACAGTACATGAATCAGTCACTTGCATTGTTAAATGCATTAAAAGTTTTGCTTCTTTTTCTTCGAAAAGGTGACTCATGGAGTTGTGCAGTGCCAAGACAAACTCGTTCATTCCCCTTCATTGAGCATTTTACTTTTCCTGCAGTGTACCCTGCAGGAAACCTGAGAGTTATTGGGACTGTCAGGATTTCTCTGTCAGGACCAATCCATTTCTATTTACTTCTTTCTGTAAATTTTAATTGTTATTCCCTTTCCTGTATTGCTTGAATAATGCAAGCTGTATAGAAATAAAGAGCACAACACTCAGGAAGGAAACACACATGCTGTGAAACAACAATAATGGTACCGAGTGAAAAAATAAAAGATGCTGTAAGATGAGTTTTCAGATCAATGAAATGTTTGTAGAGGCTGTTGAATTTCATGTCAGAGCATCAGCTAAGTTTTCTCAATCAATAGAAATTTCTTTTTACTTGGGTTAAAGATAAAGCAAAGAAAGGATGGAGTGGTATGAGGTGTAAGTGATACCCAGGCTACTTCACATAGTAATGTGGCATGCCAGGATGATCATCCATAAATGCCTAACTGGCCATTTCCTGAGGGTTATAAGCCCAGACTGCTGTTTAAATAACGTCCTGGCTTCTGCAAAAAAACCGACAGAAATAATAAAATGTATCTCTCCCAGTAAAGTGTGACGAATGTCCTCTAGAGAAGGGCTGAGCTTTGTGAAGCCGTACATGCTGGTGGGTGTATGGATTTCCATGTGTTTTTATATGATGCCATGGCTGGCTGTTCAATTACCTCCCACAGAACCAGCCGTGCAAGAGGATAAAGAGACTGATACGAAATAAAGCTGAGCTTGTGCACGGCTTCAGTTTTAGAAATAAGAATGTTGTGCCTATTGGATTATGAATTCTCACATCTGGATCATCGACCCTCACAGTCCAAGCTGGGATCAATGCTCTGCTTTATAAACTATTATTAGGCATTCCCTGGGCTAGAAACAACGATCTCCTTTCTGCCATACCAGACGAGTGCTCTAATTGCTGGCCCTCGGGGCCAGTCACTTGCTTTCCATCTTTGAGTCTTGCTGGAGCTTTGCTAAAATGGTTAAATATTCAATAGGTGTAAAAGAGGCAGCCCATAGCCTGACCAGCTGGTAGTCATGGGAGAGCTGGGGAAGGGATCAGGGCAAGAAGGGTAAAGATGTGAGTTTGGGTTTTCCACTGGCTTTTCATAAAAACACAAATTTTGACAGCTGACTGGGTTCCAGCCCTGCTTGGAATTCTCTAAGCAAAAGAGAGACTCACCCCATAAAATCCACTTATTTCACTGCTAATCAAGTGAATGCCCAAGGCACTTCTCTGCCTGACTTAGGGCAGCCTGCAGGTCCTGATAGATACCTGGTCTGGTTTGTTGCTCTCTTTGTACAGAAATTCCCTGCTGGACATGAGAAATCTGTCACAGAATGTCTGTTTCTGCAAAATTAATTGAAATTGCTGTTGGCCACCTTCCCCGAAGATGTACAGGGCGTCTTCAATTAACCTTCGTGAATTCTTTACTAATATTTTGTTATTATATAAATATGAGGGGAAGGGGAATGACATAACTGGATTTCTGTTGTTTTTTGGAGAGTAAATTATTCCAATACACCTGTGTATAGCATGATGCATTGAGCTGCAACTTTTCAGGCTTATAAACATCCATAAATTGGCATGCAGCTACTTACAGCATTTTTGAATGTCCTTTTCCACATTATGTTTTGTTCCAGATTACAGACTTCTGTCTAGCGTCTCTAAGCATATCATTTGTAGCAATAAACACCCAGCCATGTATTTATAATAAATGCTGGGAAGAAACTGGCTCGCTAATCCTGCACTAAAAGCCCTAGTTATTTGGTGCAGAATTTCATCCTCAGCAGTGGCTCCCACAATTTCTGCTCCTATCTCAGCTGCTGGACGCTGGATAGTATTTTCTTTGTCCTAGTCAGACTAATACGCATCAAAACCTTTCCAGCAGAGTTTTCTGTGCTCAAGTTGTGTACAGATACCGTTCTCAAGTTTCTATTACACTGAAACCCAGAGGAATTTATACCCAAAGCAGTAATGCCGTTTTTGCATCCGTAGCAAGCTGCTGGGGATGCTGGCATATATAAATCTGGTTTGTGCAGCAGTGCCAGGTCAAACAAGGGCCTGCCACAGCATTTCAAGCTCTCTCCTGACCAGAAAAGAAATAGTGCTGCTGCCACTGTCTAGGTGGTTTAACCTCTAGAAGCTATCTGGAGGTAGCAGTAGTGGAGAGAAACCTGGGTATTGTCATTCCTGAGTGTGGATCTGGGGTCTCAGATTAGCGAGTATTTAAACCAGCCGTGTTCCACGGATAATGAGGAATGCCATTTATAATTAGCATTTCACTCCATAGGAAGTGATGAGCTACACACCCAATATTCCCAGGGTTCGGGGGAACTCTACATTTCAGCCTGGCAAGTCGATATCTCCAACAGATTAAGGAAAAAACATGCCAGCTGGCAATTAGGGCTCTGAGCCCTGGTTACAGAAACATCTGCTCTCCTTATCGTGTGCTTCAGTTCTTATGTAACCACGCATGGCTTTCTCTCTGTTCAGAAACCATTCGAGCGTATAATAAATAAAACTCAGTGTATTGAAACCTCCTGCACGGCCTGACGCCTCCTCAAGAATTTATTGAGTCACTTCAAGTCACTGAAAACTCCTGTGAGATTTAGAAGAAAGCAGGGCTTGAGATGCTGTAGGTAGGGATAAAATGACAGCTGATCAAAGCACTAATCCTCTTTTTCATTTAGAATATTATTATCCAAACAGGCAGAGTTGATAAGGGGAAAAAAATGTGCATTTTTTTCCAGTGAAAAATAGAAAATAACTATTTCCAAGTTCTACAGTAAAACTGCAGAGTGTCTGACTCTGACTTCTGACTGTGTCCAGACTTGCCACACGGCTCTATTCTCCTCCAGCTGAGAACATTTGTTTTCTGTGGAAAAGACCTTCAGGATTACAAGAGCATGAGGACATTTAGCAAGTTTCTTGATCAGGATGTTTGAACACCCAGACCACGGAAGTACCTGACATAACTATTGACTTATCCTTTGCAGCCTACTTTGCTGATAATATAATTCCCATATATTTCCCATAAATGTTCTTATGCATACCCTTATAAAAGCTGTCTGAAGAACTTGTTCTATGGACAAAATTAAAAATCCTTTTTTAAAACATAGTTCAGCTGAGTTAAAAAATATATTTCAGGTTTCCTGTGGACCTGAAAAAAAAAATTTGTTTTACTCAACTTCTAAAAATTAGATTAAGTTATTGTCTTAAGTTTCTACTAATACAATTAGTAAGAAATGTATCAGTATGAAAAGTGATGGATGTAATACATGGGTAGATATAAAATAACATTTTACTTCATATAACCTATGTCAAGGTTAAATCCCTTGATTTTGCTGCTTAAATAGTGTCAGCTGACTTATCAGGAAAGCAGAGAGTCTTCGTTTCCTCCCTCAAGGTAAGTCAGGACTTTGTAAGCTCAGATATCAGCACCGCAGAAAGCAGCATTGCTTTTGGAGCAACTTTCTAGGCAAGCCTTAAAGAACTGGTTCTACTCTATTTTTGACCACATCAATCTCCCATTGTTTGCCCTGTCTCTTCCACCACAGACGTTCCATAATCATTTTGCTTCTTTTAGACTTTTTTTTTCCCCAGCAGTTTCATTATTAGTGCAGGAATAACCTGAAATGGATAAGACTGTGGAAACAGGCTGCTCTTGTTTTGACACACATCCCACAGCCCTCCCTCTCCTAGAGACTGAGCAGCCTTAGCATGAGAAAGTTGTTAAATGGAGAGTTAGCAAATCTGACCTAAAGCACTCACAGAAAATTTTTGATTTATTATTATCGTCCACGCGAGTAGTAATTACGATTTTTCATCGTTTACAGAAGCGCCTGTGAAATCACTCCTAATGGTTTTAGGGTAGCACTTAGATGGAGCGTAAGCTGTGGGATAAGGATACGGATAACAGCGGAATTTCGGGGATGATTTAAACAAACCCTCCAAGAGGCCTTACAGTTGTATGGCCTTTGAGGGTTTTACCTTCTGCTGACCTCAAACTCATCATCCCAAACTTCAGAGATATCAGGACACCAGCAGTTCTGGTGGCATCAGACTTTTATAAGTACACTCATTGCTAATCACTGAGGAATTAAGTAATTCAGTCAACTCAGCCTTGTCCTTGATTTCCATTTGTAATGGATTGGGGCTTTATGGCACTATATCTCTGTCAAAATCAAAAAAGTTTAAGTTTGTGGCAGGGTTTTAGGCAGAGAAACAGACAGAGAAAACACCCCTTGAAACTGCAATCCTTGTGCTTCACATATTCATATTGTATGAAGTTGTAACTTCATCACCAGGGGCAGAGAAAAGTGATATCTCCGTGTGTGTGTGTGTGTGTGTGTGTGTGTGCTCCATCTGTGTGTCCCACAATTAAGTTAATAAATGTAATAGAAATAGCATCAAATGAGTAGAAAAATGCTAAGAATGTCTTTAGTGCTGCGCTGCACTCTTGACTGTTTTCACAATGGCAGAACTCTCATTAATTCTCATTATGTGAGATGAGTTAATGTAATTAACAGTAATGTTGTTGTGTCATGATACCCTAAGGATATATTGAGGCAGTTTGAAAGGAGAGGTGAGAGAGTATTTTGAATGAAGTGATACAGCTGCAAAAACCAGGGAAGCTTTTTTGGCACACAAACCCTTCCTCAGGACTAAAGAGAAATGCCAACACAATTAATGCCATTTTTTCAAACCTCCAGAAGGGCTCCTGTGTCCAGAAGTTCTTATGGGTTTTTTTTCAAACTGTTTTAGCTGGCCTAACAAAAGTTTTAACCTCTCTCTACAAGCTTCACCTGGCTACACCTGGGCACTGAATGCAGATATTGCTGATACCAACCACAAGAATAATAAAATAAATATTTCCTGCTCTGAAATCCCCCTTCCTCTACCTTCACCGTCAGGTATGAACTGCACCACAACTCCCACCTTATTAAAGAGAGGGAGTTGTAGTAAAGAGATAACAGAATCGGGTTTCTATCTGCAAAGGCCCACTCAGTTAGATGATGCTGTAGCAGATGTAACAAATACCTCACAGTAAAAATATTTCCAAACAGGAGATTATCTTTCCTGGCTGTCCATCCTTATGGATATGCATTGCTTATCTCCTGCTCAGCTGCGAGAGCCTCCTGTGAAAAACAGTTTATACATTATTCAGGCTTAGTCGACTGATAGAGTAGATTGACCTTGTCTCCTGTGAAAAGAAGCAACTTTTTTCCTTTGTGGCGGCTTGCAGAAGAATAATGGCTGCGATGATAATGAATAGCTTATTCATATTTCAGAGGTGGAATACCAACAGCATGCTAACCAGAGAAGGTCAGGGCACGTGGGAATACAGCGCCAACCTCTTAACCTTGAAGAGTGATTAAGGAACTTTTGCTTTTGTTAGGAAACTCTAATCAAGCCTTGTAATGGAACGCCTGATGTTCTCCTCCTCACGCCATCCCCTAATCCTTTCCTAGGTCGCAGATCCTTCCATGCCTTGCTGGAGTGCAGCTGGCTCCGAGGGCCACGTGTGCTCTCCGTTGGTGCAAGCGCCCCTCAGACAGCTTAAATACTTGTGGAAGTGAACCACATCTAAGAAGGAATAACTGGGTGGCCCTGGGAAGAGCGAGAATAGGAAGACCCAATAAAAGGTCTTGGTGTGCTGGGCACCAGCTCTGGAGTTCCCAGCACCTCCTTCATCACTCTTTGCATGGGGAAGCCCAGCCCAGAACCGGAGTCCCTTTCCCACCTGTAGAAGACAAGATAGTGTGTTATCTCTGGCAACTCTCCCCCCCGAGGAGGATGGACAGCCAGGACTTGTCTCTCTCCAGGATACAACTCTGATTTGCAACCGTCAGGGCAGAAATATTGAGATCCATTCAGAGGGAAGACAAAAAGCCATCCAGATCATGACAGAAAAGAGCAATAATAGTTTTCAATTACCAGTGTTACCTGCTTAGGTTTGTTTATTAACTATGACCCCCCAAAAAAGTTATTTTCCCTGAAATGCTCCAGCAGATATTACCTTAGTGGCTTATTTAGCTATTTTCACTGAAAGATGTGCAAAAATTTGAAGAGGACCTTTATTCAACTGTCAGAGTCCCATATCTGACTATCTACATAATAATTTCATATTTCCAGTCTATGGCTGTATCGTTTTCCAAAGCTGAAGCAAGTCCCCTATTTTGGAACCATCTAAGCATGAAAATTGTAATTTTTACACTCCGGGAGGTCTGATCCAACCTCCATTAGAACTGACTGGAAAATTCTAATTTGTTTTAGTGTGAGCTGGACTGGGTGCCCACAAAATGTCTCTGATACCCTTTTGTATTTCGGTGGCTGAAAGTGCATGAATGTGGCACGGATTTGAGTGATGACAAAGGATTTATAACACTCAATCTTCACTCAGTAATGGAAAGGGACTGGTCTGGAAGTTGTTAGCATGTAAAACCAGGAGCTACAAGCTTGTGAAGGAGGAGTGATTAAAGTACCCATTTCCTACCCTCCTTATGTGTCCTGCCTCTAAATCAGGTGGTGGGAAGGAGTTTGTTGTTGGGGTTTATGACGGGAGTGAGAACTGTTTAATTCTGTCAATAAGTGAAATAAGTTACCTGTTGGTTGCAGAAAGTGCAGAGGTTAATTAAAACTGTAATTGCTGTGGCCTTAGCAAACAGGTCACAGCTTTCAATCAAGCGTGTGGGCTGTGGGTTGGTTGTTGATGTCCCTGCTGCTGGCTGGTGTGAACAGGGCACAGAAATTCCTCCCTGGTGGGTCCTGCGGGGAGTCTCCTGAACAGAGAGGAGCTGGCTGTTTAAAGCCAGAATTGGAGAGAATTGGTTTCTGACCCGCTGTAAAAGGATCGTCATAAAGGGAATAGAGGGGAGCCAGGTCAGCTGGCAAATGTGGTCTTTGCGGCAGGGAGTTTGCTCTACTCAGTGCAAAAATGGTTTCTCCTTGCTTTGAAGCTTGGTGTGTGCGTGTGTGTCACACCAGACCTGGGCAGGTGGAAGAGGAGTAGAGCAGGAGACAAAGGTGGGGATGCCAGGAGCATGGAAAGGTTTGAGTTGGAAGGGACCTTAAAGACCATCTTGTTCCAACACCCTGCCGTGGTGGCAGGGACACCTTCACTTCGCTTGGGGTGCTCAGAGCCCCATCCAGCCTGGCCTTGTACTTGGTGATGAGCTCCCCTCATCACCTGGATCCTGGCTAGATCAGCTGGGCCTGAGGTCTGTCCTTCTCAGAAATGAAAATGGTTATGGCAAGTAATCCAGCTTCACTGCCACACAGGTTATCTATCCATATTGGAATTACTTTCGGCAGAGTTATGCGAAGAAGTTCAGGTTTTTCCTTACCGCAGAAAGAAAAAAAAGTTTAAAATCTGAGAGTCGTTTAAAAAGGACAAAAGTGCATTTAAGGAGAACAGGGAGCTTTTGAACTGCAGTTTCAAAGTGGCCTGACCCAGGCACAGAGGTTGTTGATTATTGTTACTCCCGGACACAAAAAAAACCCCCAAGAGGATACAAAACATTGATTTTTACTTGAAGGGTACAAGGTGGTGCACAAAGGTTTGGTGAAAAAAAGAAAAGCGTATAATTTAGGTGCACAGAAAGTAGCAAACCCCTGTGAGCGAATGTGAGAGGGTAGGTACCAAAAAAAGACGAAACATTTTGTAAATTTAAAGTTTGGAAGCAGGGGAAAACCACATTAACCTGTGGGACAATTATAAGCTGCAGTATGGTTTCAATTAAATTCTGGTTTATGTTGAAAAAGCAATTACTCTGCTAGTGTTAAGAACAAAAGATATCCAGTAAAACAGCACTTATTATTTATTGCAGCTCTGTAAAACTGACTATTTTTAAGTGGTGAAATTTGATAACAGCTTCAACCTTTGTTACCAGAATATTATAATTATATTTTAGAATTCGCTTACTACCCAGCCAGCAATTAAATACATTATTTCTAGAAAAACGAAAAGCTTCTTGATTGAACGGAATGGCTTGGGATAAAACATTCCTCCTGCAATAGGCCGTGAACCTTCCCGAGGCCTAATCACAGCAAAGATTTCCTTAGAAATCCAAGGGGATAGAGCACACTCGTGGGATGCAGTCTCTCCTCGTGAAATATCCTCGTTTTCCACGGCATCCTACGGAGAGGGAGAGAACCCGGAAGGTACGCACAGGCCTTGTTTGCCACGCGGATGTCATGGCACTAGCGGGCCACTTACAGCCGCCGAGTGAACGTCAAAGCTTCTGTTTGCATCAGCGGAGCTGCCAGAAGCAATCTGCAAGGAGCTGGGGACGTCGGTGACACCCAGCCCACGGGGATCGATACCCGCACGGGGCTCTCGCGGCTCCGGGCTCATGTTGGAGCCTCCTCCTGTGACTTTCCCGTGCTGGAGACGGGAGCGGGGAACAGCGCGTTGTTTTTCGCGACGCGTATCACAAAACCTAAATGAGTCGATACGTTGCTTTTCCCCCTAACCTGCTGAATGCTGGCTCTTCAATATTTGATAGGCTCCTGGCAGTCGTGCATCTGGTGTCCTCAGCCAGGAGACCGTGACCGGCAGGCTCCCTTCCCCACCCGGCGCCCACCAGCAATTCCCTCCGGACAGACCCCTCTTTTCCTGCCTGCTCCGGGTGCACCCTGCCTCTCTTTTCCCTGGCCCCTACCAGGGGAAGGGCACCAGGCTGCTCAGATGTGACCTTTGCTGGGCAGGTGTTGTGCAGAGGTTTCACTAAGCACCCCACGAGGCTGAAATTCCAGCCATGCTCCCTCCCTCTGCCAGCTCCAGCAGCCAGAACCTCTTCAGAGGGAATTGCTCCCAAGCCACAGATATTTACCCGTAAGTGACGGGGTCACAAATGGAAGTGTGAAGATGGGAATAAATAGAAACAAAATAGACATTCAGAGGGAGAAGAGGATCTTGAGCCAGTTTTACTGCTGAGGTCAATGTCTTGTGCAGCTTCTGTACTGGAGACAGCCCATGGAAAAGAATCCTACGGACATAACAGGCTACAGATCAAGTCTTGTGTGTTTGAAGGAAACAAAATATGTTTTACATGGTCTTAGTAAATTCCTCAAGTACCTGGGCTGAGTTGTTCCTGTAATATTTTACTAATAAAGCCTCGGTACATATTTCTCAGGAAAATTTAGCATGGATGTTGGCATGTATATCAATTAGCTGTGGAGTTGGTCCACCGTATACACATATTTATGAGAAAGATTTATGGCATGCTTAGGAATTTCCTTAAAGAAATTATGTGCAAAACTCTCCCATTACTCTGCAGTGAAAAGCACAAAAGCTACAGAGTATGTGTACATGCTGCAGATGTGTTTAATTTTACCAAAATAAATGGAGTAACTGTGGATTTGCTACAGTGTAACTCAACCACATTCAGTGCATGGAGTCTATAAAATCTGTGAAATTTTCTGGAATATTTCAGAACAAAAGATGTTGAATTATCTTTGTTGTATGGAAAATGTGTGCTTGAAAACTGTTTTTCTAGCAAGCCACAGATCTAATGCAGAATACAAACTACCTGTCCACTTGGAGCTGGATGCTAACCTGAGAGCCATTAGTCACCATAATCTTCTGCTCAGTGACAAGATTGGATGCGCACGAGGGCGGATTTATTGCCACTGATGAGATCTCAGCCCGATCACCATCGGAATTCAGGCAACAGATGGTTCTCCAAGGAGTTTTCCCTAAGAAAGCAGTGTATATAACAAACAGTGCCTACATGTTTTTGTGTGTTTATTCACAACATGTGGGTACATGTATCTCATTTAGTGTTTCTCTTTTTTTTTTCTCAATTATGAAATTTTGCCATTTTTTGGTGCCCAAGCTGGTCTTATCCAGCAACATTTTCTATCAGTTTTCCCTCATTTGCCATAATCTCCTCACAACTGCTCCAAATTTAAAGCTCTAAACCAGACTGCTCTAAGAACATCAACTCTTGCCTCAATCCTCTGTAACATCACCTGTAACCCCGTTCATCCTGAATTATTGCTGCCCTAAGTCTCACACAGCTAATTAGGATATTTCCTCCATAGCTTATAAAAGCAATCCCATACTTTTAACATGTGCCTGTGTTCTGCTGATTTTATCTGTGGATATAAGGTCTATTTTTAGGTCAATGGATTTTAGTGCCATTAAAAATGCATTAAAATGGCATTAATGACACGTGCTGGCTCTTCAGCTCTTGGAACTTCGATGTGTTTGGTGTGGAATCGCTCTGAGTGGGGTTTGCTTCTTTCATGGACCAGGCGCTTTTGCTCCTAACCCCGTGGACTCTCCTTGTCACCAAAGCTAAGAATCATTGAGTCTTTTAGGTTGGAAAAGACCTCTAAGATCATTGATTCCAACCATCAACCCAGCACTGCGAAGCCCATCGTTAAACCGTGTCCCCAAAAGCCACAAATGTACATCTTTTCAATGCCTCCAGGGATGGTGACTTGATTCCTTCTCTGGGCAGCCTGTGCTGGTGCTTGGCCACCCTTCCATTATTTCACGTGCAATATTCATTGGAAAACAAGGAGAAGCAGGCTGGAAAAAGCCAGATGAGTTCCTGAATGCCTGATCAGTGTCTCTGTGCGCAGGACAGGGCAGAGCCCCAGCCCAGGTGCAGCTCAGTCACGGCAGCGATCGCGGCCCCTCGCGCTGCTTGTGGGCAGCATCCGAGAGCTGGGGTTAAATTACTGCTCCATTGTTTGGTTCTAGACCATTGTTTCTGTAATATGGGAACAGGCTGAGGGGAATTATACGGTTACTGGGTTTTAGAGGTAAATAAAACTGATGGGTGGGTGGTTCAGCAGCAGCAAAAAAGGCTTTTACGAACTTTTCTTCCTGCTGGAGAGCAGAGGAGCCGTTTTGGTCTCTGTAATGCTGCTCATTCAAATGAAAGCAGTAGGTCTGGTGAATTGTCTAGTTATAACGCACCTAATTTTACATTTTAAAAAAGAGAAGATGTTTCTGTATTTTCCTGAGATTTTTCTTTATCAAATATGAATTCTCATACCCAACCAACTCTTAAAGGCCCCTAAAAGGTCATTTCTTCAGCAGAAGAGCTGCCTTGACTCTTTCTGACTGGTCCAGAGATCCTGATAACAATAGCAAATGGGGTAAGAGTAGTTGATATTCTCTCTTAAGTGCTCAGTACTGCAAGGGCTGAGAATTGGTGGAAGCCTGGGTGACACATTTCCAGCTCAGCACAAGTGAAGGAATCTGTCTCATGCTGTGGGGGTGGCTGGTGCAGCATCCCCAGGATGCATTTTTATTCTCCAGAAAATCTGCTTGCAATCGCAAGCTCCCTCAATTGCGTCTTCTTTGTAAGTTTTGGACCCAACATTTATTTTGTATATATTCTACTTCAGTGGCATCTCAGTATAGAGGAGATGAGAACACCTTGTGCTTGTTGGCCCTTTGTTCCTGGTAGAAGAGGGACATGTGATGAGGTTGTCAGTGTTCTCTGTTTTCTTAACAGAGGTCACATATGCAGCTTTGCAGAGAGCACACAGGAAAATTTTTTCCAGGAGAATTGCTACAAAATATTAAAACACTCAGTCGAAACTCTTAATGGGAAGAAATAATATTATCATCATTTTTTGGACAGAAAAGCGTAGAAGAGGTCATCCGTGCCCTGCATGCTCTTACAGAAGTAGTGCTGTGTTCCCCCATCTAAACACTGCCTGCACTGTTTCAGCCTTCTGGTAAATCTAAACCAAAGCATGATCCTATGGAAAAAGGATGGGGTGGATATGAGGGGCAAACCCAGGTTCTCCTTGCTTCTCTTGGGGTCCTGTGTGGCCAGACTGGCACGGGGTGGCCCAGGGCTTGGGATGGCCCTGCTGGCATCCGGGCAGCCCTCACCATGGCCCTGCAGAGCTGGCCACAGATGGCCAGGGGAGCGTCTCAGCCTGAGACCTGAGGGAATATCCTCTGTTCTCACTGGCTCTGACTCACCTGGGATCAGGCCAGACTGGTTCTCAGGTGCGGACCAGACAAACAACAGCATATTCATTTAATTTTGGCCATAAGTCAGACCTCTGGGCTGTTTGTATTATCTCTCCGTGCTGTCAAAACTCAATGAATCTTTTCCCAAAAGTCTAAGGGCTATATTTTTCAATCTCTTTCCAAGCCTGCTTGTACTGTCTGGTGCATATTTTAAAGGAGTTGAGCAACCATTCTCACGCACAGCAATTACTGCTTGCTTTTTGAAGCCACCAGCTAGGACTGGTCTTGCCTCAGCAGAGGTGGGAGTAAAACTACAAAGCTGAGATGTTGGCGTTACTCTCACCATGACCTCATTTCATACGTGCAAGGTTGCTGTGCCTGGTGAGTGCCACATCATAGCCTGCATTTCCCTCATCCCTGGCATTAGGATATCAGTATTTACTTGATGGAGCAGTGGAAATGAAAAATGCATCCCTTCTCTGCATAGGTGATGAGATGGACCTTCTTTAAAACACAGAATTTCCCAGAGCACTGATTTTATAATGGCTGTGGATTTGTGACTTGGGAGATAGATTTGCCAATTTGCAACTCTCTTTATTATATTAATGTTTATGGAGCCCTATTAGTTTGGGCTTTTTGGCACTTCCTTGACAGGTTGGAAAGAATTCCCACTGTGTAAGGAGAGACTTTGCATAGGTGCTGACACACAGTGAACAGCTTTTTTTAATCTTGGTACCTACAAATCATTAAGGGCTTTGGTGCTGCGGCTGTGACAACTGGGAATGTAGAGCTGGATTTATAATGAAAAATCTCTTTTTATTTTCAGTCAGCGTCACATTGAATAATCACTATAGTGCAATGATTTTTTGGGAGTATTGTTTCTATTATAAAGGAAATGTCTGCGGGGTAATCAACACTCTGCTGTCATCTCTTTCTCCCTGTGATACTGCAAACCTATTTGTGGTACTGGTGCCACTCCAGCAGGAATGGATGATGTCCATCTGCTGTGCTGTGATCTCCTTTCACTGCAAGGAAACTCTTCCTGCAGCATTTTATCTCCTGCTTTAAATAACTTTCCCATAAGACAGACATTTTTCTCTGAACACACGGATAACAATGTGACCAGCATTCCTGTGAGTCCATCCAAGAGCTGCTCTCAGCCTGGAAAAATATCCTTAAGAGCTCTCACTGCTTATTGACCTAGAGAGAAAGGATTTGGCCCTGAGATGATCCCTGGGTGGGTATTTTTTGTCCACGTGGCAAAGCATCATAGTGCTTTTGATAGCAGAAAGATTTCCCACAGCGTGGATATTCCAGGGTCTGCCACCCTTGGCAAACAACATATTTATTAACAAAACAATGGTTTTTTCAGGATAATATCCAGCACTTTGACCTTTCCCCCTCTCTCTCACACAGTCATTTTTCATCTGCTTCTTGCCACGCTGAAGATTCTTCCATGGATTTTCTAGGGCCGTGTAACAACTAACAGAGATTGCAGTCAATGCAGTTCAGGCCTGTGGGAATGTAAAGGCATCTTTGGGTAAATAAACCAAAAATAAGAGACAATTCACAAGAAAGCTCTAGAGGCAATGGGAATATGAAACTGCAGAGAAATGCTGAGGGGAAGAGCTGGGGGGACACGCTATGAAAATAGCCTGCCACTTTTTTTTCCTTCATGCCCACTCCTGTGGTCTAACGTGAACTCACAGATGGAGCCGTGCGATGAGCTGGCACCAAGGACGATATTCTCCGTAAAGAAGAAATCCAATGATTTCCACATGCATTCAACAAAACTCTGCCCGTGGAGTGAAGTTCCAGGCAAGACGTTTTTATGCTGTTTTGTTTGGTTTTCCCCTGGGCTGTCTCTTCCCCCACACCCACACTGAGAATCCAGTCCCCAGCTCGGGGACCAGCCAGGCCCAGCTGCTCTTGGACACAGGCGCATCTCGCAGCTTGCGATCCGGGCTTTGCTGCTGCCAAGAATTCCTTGGGGCTGACCGTATGTGTTGCTGACTCGAGTGGCACGGAACACCCAGAAATGCCTGGGAGCACATGGATCTTTCGCCGGGAGGGACGGGGAGGCCGTGCCAAGCGCCTATCGAATTCCAGGCATGTGCCATCCCTCTACTGCCTCCCCACTGCTGTTTCCCTTCTTTTATGAAGCCAGATCCAAAGAAGCAGTTGTTGTGGAGTCAGGCTAAGGATTCTCTGGTGGAGGTGGCTGGGATGACAGATGGAAGAGGGGGAAGCATGTTTTCTAGACATGCTCCAGTCTTTCTACATTTTTGCTATTTCTAGGATCTGAGGCAAAATTTCAGACATGAAAATATTTCTGCGTTGGGTTTACGTCTGGCTTTTATCTCACCTGAAATCATGCTCTTCCTACTTCATATCCATCAGCTCTTCTGGATGCTCTTTACCCCTTTTTTTCCCTTCTTTTCATTTTTGATAAACCAACCAAGAAATGAACTCACCAGTAAGAAGGTCACTCTTCAAAGTGCAGCATTATATTTCGTTTATAACCAGAGTAACATTTATGGTCTCCATGAACTAGGAACTAAAAGAAATAAGTTTAATAACTAGGTAATAATTATAGTGCGCAATAATTCCATCAAATTAACTTAAGTGATAAACAGTAGCTACCATTCACTGCTAAAATTCATATTTTAAGGATGAAATGGGTTTTTCAAAAATCACATACAGGAAGAGAAGAATCCTTTAAGACATTAACTCTGCAAAACTGTAATGCTAAAATGTGATGGAAAAATTGCCAATGCAGTTAGGTGAAAGAGAGCATAAAATAATAGTTCAAAATCTTCCAATTGCTCTGATAGTTTTTAATGCTGATTTTTTTTTTTTAATCGTGCCTCAAGCATGACCATTTTCCAGAGAAAACCAGTGTTCATACAGGAGTAAGCCTAGGACAGGCAGCCGTGATGTTTGAGTCATTTTATCATGAAGGGACCAAACTCTCTCTCCTTTCTCTTGTGAGGAAATATTTCTGATGGTGAAAAGACTGATTTATATGGAAGCAGCCCTAGAAGAGACACAAACCTGCTTCTTTTCCCACACACTTATTTCCTTACAACAAGAGTAATTGCTACATTTTGATATCAGTGTAAGTAGCAATTTGAGTCTTGTGCCTTATAATTTGAGAATGTTATTATAAGGTGGAGAACAGAATTTGGAAAATGTAACTGCTGGCAAAATTAATGCTGATCAATGCTAATATTATTTTATGTGTTTTGGCTCTTCACCATCCTGGAAAAAAAAAAGGGGAAGCACATTATGTAGTTATATACAAAATTAACTTCTTCATCAGGATAACTCTGGGATGAATAATATGCACAGGAACTCAGGAGAGCTCTGGAGAAAATAAAAATAGAACCCAGTGTACCAACATTTCTATGCCAATATCTAGATGAGCAACACTAGCATGGTTTCACTTAAAATTATGATTTGAGACAAGTACTTAAAAAGGAGGTCAAAGTCATGTGACAACAAGCTAATGGCTGAGAAGGGGAGAAGAACAGTATAATTGGTCACTTAAGGTGGACTGTATGTTGTATAATTAGTTATATACAATATAAATATAATTATAATATATATAATTCCTTATATATATATTAAAAAAACCCAAACAAACTGTAATATTTGTCTGCATATCCGAAAATATAATTCAGGACTAAAAAACTGAACTGTACAAGCACCAGATGCATTCCTGGCCAGGCAACACCATCCCAGTGGGCCTGGCCAGTGGGTGTGGATTGACACCCTTCTTTGGGAAACTGCTCGGCCTCATTTCTCTTGGGGAAGCAGTGGTGGATGTGGCCTCAGGAAAGACCTCTCAGGTGTTCTGGTTTTACCCTTTCTAAGAGTCATTCGCGTTGCCTGGGCGGCCTCGGCAAAGCGAGGCTTTATGTTGGACGTAGAGGAATATTTCAAAGGGGCTTGATCTTCCAAAATGCTGCCCAGATGAAGAGTGAGACTCTTCCACACAGGACTAATGGCTTATCAGAGTTATCATGAGCAGGCATTTGCCAGCATCCGAACTGCATGGCATTAATGAGGTGCTGAGCAGCCAGCTGTAATTAAGCAGCATGTGGGGAGCTGATCCTTGAGATTTATGATGCATCTTTTGGTCTCTCTTTGGTCCATTTCCTTAATCATGATGCTGATTACCAGGGCAATTGTTTTTAGTTCTCATTTCATTTCATTTTACTTTCCTTGGAAACCGTAATGGACCTTTGTTGGGGTTTTTTTTTCAGTCCTCTCCAACCTTTAAATCAGCTGCTCTTCTCCCAGGCAGCTGCCAGCACGTACAACACCTTGCAGGCACTGTTGTGTTGCAGGCACCCAAGTGTGAAGCAAAATAATTAAATGGGGCTGACACGGCTTTCAAAGGGGTTTGCTGATCTATCCATGACAATTAGAGGGCCTCCAAGCCTTGCCCAGCCACTCGCGAGCAGGGCGAGTGTGTTGTGCAGAAAGGCTTTCAGAGCATTACCCAGCACAAGACTCGTTTTTGTTGGGCTCTGAGGAGGAAGCAGCTGGCAGAAGTCCAGCCTTTGATGCCGGCCAGGGAAGGGGAGGGAAAGGCCTGACTCAGGAGTGCACTCCCAGTTATTTAGTTTTGGTTTTTCACTACAGCTTGATCTATATTTTGCAGCTCATGGGTATTTTTGAGGCCGCATAAGCAGTTGGGGCATATCCATCGTGCCAGGGAGAGCCACGGCAGAGCAGGCCAGGGGTGGCATGGAATAACCCACCTGGCCCCAAAATCAGGACACTCCTGTATGCAGCAAATGAAAGACACTGGAAGAAAGCGTTACTGGTAGGGCTAAATAACAAGTGGGGCTGAAAAATAAGGTTATGTGCTATAAATCAAATTAAATACAGCCTTTAAGCAGTGACTATTAATTACATGCTTGAATTGATCTGTGTATGTTACTCATCTGTGGGGCAAGTACGATTGCTCATCAGACCCTTACTGAATCCAAACACGAGCTTAACCTCGGGAAATTAAAAATGAAAATATTTCTGGTGAAATTCCTGATACAAAGAATCAGGCGTGAGCATCCAAAAGGGGACAAGGTGCCTACAATGTCCACTGGGTGGAATTTAATCTCTTTAAGTCTAAAACCAAGAGATAGGTGTATTCAGAAAGGGACGTGAAATGCTGCTGTGGCACAGAGTTGAGAGAGACTTAAGATAAAACACTCTGTGTGGGATTGCACATCTCCTTAGCTGTATCCCACATTTTGTTGCCAAACTCCTTTAGAGGCACTCCAGACCATGCCTTGGGGCATTTGCTTCTCTTCCTCAGACTTTCTGAAACTCAATAGTTTGGAAGGGCCGAAAATGTTTGATTAAAAAAAAAAAAAAGAAGAAAAAAAGTGGTGAATTCTAATAATTTAGGAAGAAAAAAGATAACCCAACTTCTGAAATGCTGCATTTTGCTTGAAAGGATTCCTTCTTCATCTTAAGTCAGGCAATGACTCTACAAATTCTGAAGTGATTTAAGAGAAGTTAAAATACTCTCACTTTCTGACAGGTAACATTCGAACAGTAACACAGTGTTGGAAGAGGTGCCTGGTGCATTTGGCAGGAGTTAAGCAGCTAATGTTTTATCAGCTTGGAGTTAATGATATACACACAATTAGTGCTTCTGCCTGTGTTCTCACAAGATTTTCAATACATCACCCTGGAAGTGTTGTCTGATTTGGTGTTGCGAAGGTAACTCTGTTAATTCAGGTGCCAGGAAACTTAACTAAATGTTCTCTCATTATATATGAGGGTTTTAATGACAAGCTGATGGGGCAAGGTAGAGAAAGGCTGAGAAAGGAGACTGCAGGAGTTGGTGGGAAGTGTTCCCTCTTCTCCCTCTGCCTTGTGGCACCTTCCCTTGAAGGAAGAGAGAGACAGAATGGAGATAAGCCTCATCTGAGCCTTAACTCTTTCTTCCTAAATTTCTTCAGATGGCCTGTGCTCATCCCCCTGAGGGGGTGTCCACACTCCTGTGAAATTCCACCAGTGTCAGACCACATTCAGAAGTGCCTGGGAATGAGGATCAAGCCTGTGAGGTCTATTACTGCTTGCTTTATTGCACATGCAAAACTTCCTTTAACACTGGTGGGATGGCTGCAAAATGCACTCATAATCATGTAGATGCTCCAGCAAAGTTAATCAAGAACAGAGGGCAAGAGAAAAAGTTGACCATTGCTAAGCTTCTTTGTTATTGTTGTTTTTTTTAAGTGAAGTTAATTATCTTGTAAGGTTTGTGTTAAAGTTTTATTCTTGGGCACAAGGTGTAAGTACACCCAGAAGTCTGGATTCTGGTTGAACCATTTTGGGACAGCCATAATGGAATATGTGAATGTGTTTTGCTCCAAAGTTTTCCTTCCCTACAGGATGGATGAGAGCTCAAATCTTAATTCACATGCTGAACCCAACTGCAGATCAGAATGAATGACTGATGAGATTCTGTCCTTATTTACTGAGCTATTTATTCAGCTATCAGGAGCTCAGTATCCAAAATTAACCGTGCCACTATAATCTCAAGATCACTTGATAAGACAGTAGGAGTCCTGGGAGTTATTTCTCTTGCTGAATCACACACTTCTGCAAATTGGTGTTTCTTACGTGCTGTGGTTCTAATTTGACTGGAGTTAAACACACAGTGAACCCCACATGGTATTAGAACATGAAGGAGGACCAGTGAGTGAGTTCAAAATGAATATTTGCTGATATGTTTTGCCTGCACCAGCCCAGTGATATGAAAAACCAGCAGATACGATAAGGAATGTGAGCCCTGTGCTGGAACCTTTGCAGTGGTAAAGCCTTTCTGCAGTCAGACAATTTCGGGACATGCTGGAAACCCAGGGAATGCAAGTCATGCTCTGCTTGACTCCAGAGAGGTTCCCATTAAGTCCTGGAAGAGGGAACGGCAGCCTTTAGCAGATATTGGAGCTACATATGGGATTTCTCTTGGCCTCGAGTCATGCATATGCAGCTTCATATGGAGGCTGCTGATTTTCCATGCTCTCAAGCTGCTCTTCTCCTGGTGATGGGCAGGCCAAGGACAGAGGGACTGCGGGGTTCCCATCCTCCATGCACTTCTCATTTCAGTTCCCCATCTCAGACTTGTGTTACATTTAGTGCAGAAGCAAGCAGGGGCTGCAGGGAGCAATGTCTGTTGTTATTATTTTATAAAACACGTTGGCTAATGATTCACTGTGAGCAAACATGACAGCTTCTAAATCTTCTGGGTGGCATCATAGCTAACTTCCTTGCTCTCAGTGCTTTGCAGTGCTCCATTCACTGCTTGGCAATTAGTGCCTGCTCCTCTGAGGTGCTGGGCAACCACAGATCCCATCTAATTCCGAGGAAATTAAGTGCAGAACTGCGCGGTTCCTCCGAGTGCCTGTCACAACAGCGGTGCAGAGTGCCACTTTCAGGGCAGAATAAACAAATGGTGATATAATAAATGATACAGTCACGGAGTCATTAAGGCTGGAAAAGACCTCGAAGAGCACTGAGTCAAACCATTGACCATTAATCACTAATATACGCTAATAACTCGCTAGGCAACGACAGCGCTTGTGAGGAACTCGTACTTGTGCTGTCAAACCCACCTGGAGGGGCTCAAAGTGAGGCTGTCAGCCAGGATCCCCTGAGCAGCTTTTTCCAGGATGGGCACCCCAGCTGGCAGGTCACACTGAGCTGTTAATGTCACCCATGTCAACGCTGGTGGCGGGCCAGCATCGGTGGTGCTCGGAGAAGGGCTCCACTGCTGGGCTCGTGGCCTTGTCCTTCCCGAGCCCACCAAGCTGGGCCAGCTCTTGAAATCAGCCAGCAAAGAAGGGGGGGAACCTCGCGGCAGCTGCACAAAGCTGCTCTGGAGCATGTTAACAAGGCAGAACGCCTCTCCACGCATACATTTCTCCCGGCCTGCAGCAGCGGAGCGATTGTCTCACACTTCGCTGTGCGCTACACATGGCTAACAACTAACGCTCTATTTAAAGAAGCAGGCAATCCTCCTTCCCAGAAGCAGTTGTAACACTGTGAACAAATATCCACAGGGACAAATCTTTTCCCTTTCTTTTCCCCTTTTCCTTTCTTGTTCTAGTCTAATCAGAAGCACTGCCGATTCAGCCATCTATAAAAGCGTGGCCCCGAAAGGAATTCGATTTATTTTTGCGAAATGAATGTGTGGCTTTCATTATGCATGGCAGGTATGGTTGGAATCCAAGTAGGAAAATTGTATTTTACACTACGGGCCCTTGGGTAATGAATTAAATGGTAACACCAACATATCTAACAGTGAAAAATGCCACACTATGGAGGCGCTTTCAAGAAAGCTGAGTACACAAACAGCAGGAGAAGAGCAGATAAGCTTTTTTGTGTTTGTACCTGTATTATGTAGTGATATTTACATTTTTTTTTCTTTTAAGGAAGGAGATACCTGTGTTAGAATAAAAGGTGAATTCTGGTCTGCTTCATCTACGTAGCATCCTCAGACCCTGCTCCCTTCATTGTCCAGCTCTGGCATCCCCTGGCTGCATCCCAGACACGACAGTGTGGAAGGGGAAAAAATTCAGGCTTGGGACTCCTCCTGGAACAGAGTGAGGATGAAAGAAGGGTATCCAGACAATGAAATCAATATATAGGAAGGTTTTTAAAGTGGTTCTGCATCCCAACACTTTAGCAAAGGTTTGGTTTCTGGTTTGGGGTGGTTTTTTTTGTTTCTTGCTTGGAGAAGTATCAATGCCAAGCCTGGCTGAGCATCCATGCTTTCTCATTTCCAAAAGTCACTAAGCTTGCAACAGCGTTTTGCGGGGTGAATTTTTCATGAAAGAATTTAACTTCAACCATTGCAGCCTGGAGCAAACCAGGTTTATCTCCAATCTGCTGGTGGTTCAGAGCATTATCCCAAAATGCCAATGACCCTGCAACCTTTGGGTGCCTGGTCACTGGAGCAGGATAGCAGAGGGCACTGTAAAGCATCTTCAGAGTACTTAAGGGATTATTGACAACATGTGGCTGCCTTCCTTGTATCCATCTACCAAAGGAAAGTTGTCCTCTCCCCTCTCTTATCCTTCTCATCCTTCAGGATGGGCGCAGGTTACTATAACTGCTTTATTATAGTAGTTTATATTGGTATGTCCCTCAGTTTGTGTATTGGCTATGGCAACCTGAGTTGGTGCTATCCTCCAAAGAGCCACTTGGTAATTAATCATTAATATCTTACAGCAGAAAAGCAAAGTTTTAGCACTAGGGCCATTCAATAGGTTATTTAATAGAGAATCAACAGTGCATTCAGGTAGGTGCTTGTTTCTCTCTCCAGCACGGTGAAGAGGGAAAGACATCGATTAAATTACACTTTCTAAATTGTACCTTTTCACATTAATAAAAAAAATTAACTTCAGGAACTGAATAAATAAGGAGCAGGTAAGGGATGAGTGAGAGCTGAGACTGCACTGCGAGACATTGGACTTGAGACTCACTGTGTAGATAAGAGGATTACTGGCAGAATCCACCACTTTTCCTCTCATTCCCATAATCTTCTCACTCGGGCTTTCACCAAGGAGAGGGGAATGAACCAGGATTTCCCATCATTGCCCCTTTCCATCCACCTGCTTTACACAAGGAGCTCTGAAATAAATCAGAGGCTGAGTTTCACATGCCAGTGGTAACAATCTGTGGGCAGCCCTGCCTTCACTAGCCAGTAGTGTGTGATTTTGTCTTTGGCCTCAATGGGAACTTCTGGATTCCCTCTTGTTACAAGCAGCAATGGACTTTCCAGACATGTCTGCTCTTCCTGGAGTATTAAGAATACATCACAGCCCCAACACTCATTAACCATACAGTGCCTTTCATCCAGGAAGCTCAAAGAGAGAAAATCCTAGCCTGCATCCAAGTTTAATGTGTCCCTTCAAATATACGTATTTTACCTGCGTTGGCAGTGGAATATCAATATAGCTACCTACACTGGTCTCATTGTTATTTCTATTCAAATCCAAAGGAAAATTATAATTTTACATTGCAATAAATGGGATTTTAAAGGGATTTTTAAAAATAAACGCTCAACCTAAGTTGAAGGGACATTGTGAAATGTTAATCTTCATTGCAAAGTCAGTATTTTTAATTTTTGCTCTGTTTTCAGTTTTCTTCTGTAGGAGATCAGAGAACCAGGCACTATTTAAAAGCAATTTTGTATTGCTACTTTCCAGGGCAATAGTTATGCTTCAGTAAGTTCTTTTTCATCTTATTTACCAATTACAGTAAAATATTGCATGATATCTAATCACAAACACAGGGGCATTTTAAAAAGAAATATTAACTTCTCAGAAACCCAAATGCTTTCAGTTATCTCAAAAATAGACTCAGAAAGCTGTGTCAGTATTTTATGGAAAATGAAGAACAGGAGTCTGCTAATTCCTAATTTATTTAGCTTTTAATCCCTGGATTTCTGACTGGATGCTGTTTCCTGTGAAGCAGCCTCATCTCCCCTCTCGTTTGGTAGATATTTCAATGCAGAAGATGGGAAGCAGCACAGGGATTTCAATGCAAACAGGACTAGAAACTTGTGGTGGTATCTCTGCTTCCAAGTTATGGGGGTGTGTGCCTGTGTGTGTCCCCACAAAATTGTGGGAGGGAAAACGGAAGGGGAGCATTTCTTTTAGCACAAAGAAGTTGACTTTCGCTCTGGAAAGCATTCTCTCTAAAAATATTAATTTTGTCAAGTAGCCAAAGCTCTGTCAGAACAGTTTGCATCCCATGTCTTTTAATTAGCCCTGGTGCTAATGAAAGTCCAGCTCTGTAATTGGTGTAATGTGAGACAGGGAACAATCCGAGTCCCAGCTTGAGAGTTTGCGACGCTGAGGGGACGTGGTTTCATTTTCTGGACTCAGAACACGAGTTCAATAAAGCTATTGACAAGAAGAAAACTGCTACTTATAAATGCTTGCAGATTGAAGCTTTACATTTGAAAATTGAACAGTTTTGATCTGGAAATCATTTGGAAACAATAAGGCGCTATTTTTACAGCCATTTCCTAGAAATGATCAAGTCTCAACGTTTAGAATTTTTAAAAATAATTTCTTATGACCATGCAGAAATGATTACTTGGGCTATGATGATCTGGGAATGATTTTTTTCCGGAGCTTAAGCCAGAGGCATTGGAAATGAAAGACTTGACAGTGCAGCCCTAGTCCATGGGCAGATTTTCTAGGACAGGATTTGCTAAGGTCTAAGGTAAACCTTACGGAGAAGCCCCAAGAGACCCCTAGAATTTACCTTGGTAGCTCCCCATATTAAGTCCTGATGTATTATTGCTCATTAATGAGTTATCCCCTCATCTATGGAGCAAGAAAGTAGGCAATTTCCTTCATTAATGACCTTGGACAAGATGTAACACACTTAATGTCATTTTGCAGAATTCATCCCACATTTTAAACCCACACTTTCAGAGCTTGCAGCTGACCTGGCCATTAAGCTCTGCTAATATTTGTTCTTCCCACTGTGCCAGGGGAGGAGGGATTGAGGGCATGGAGATGAGTACATGGCAATCTATCTATTTTCAGTACTGCCACCAAAGCTTGGAGAAAGGTTTTGCAGATAAATTAATTGTGAAATGAAGCTTTTTCCCTTCCCCTTTTGCCAAAAAAGTGAAGGGAAAAAACACATGACACATAATTTCTGATAATCCTGGTACTGTCCTTGCTTATGGTTATTTCTTCTTTTCTCCTTTGTGAAATCCGAGCTTTATCAGAAGTAGGATCCTGGTTTTGTAAGCAAGGGATGCTATTTTAGGAAGTGTTGGTGAGTCTGCATCATGTTCAAACAGCTGCTTAATGATTTAGCTTGTCGTCACACACTGAACAAACTCTAACGCTGAGCAAATCGTTGTTATCTGATTACCTTCATTGCTTATCTGCATCATAATTTGGGAATAATTTAAATATGATAACCATTTAATCAACAATCATATATAACATGAATATGATGTTTTCTAATTTTGTTTTCATGTACAAGTCGTATGCAATGTCTCCAATGAATGTGAAGATTAATTATACATTAATTAATAGCTATTTATAACAAAGGTCATCAAATTAGTTTCTGTGACCTCATTACCACGTTGCATGCAATCTAATTAACTGATTCAAAGGTTGTTTCAAATGCCTATTAGAATCTTAAAGTGTCTGATTCCCTATATAGGTACATCCAACACTTTCTAGGAAATGGAGGCAGATTAAGGGAATTTACTTCAAAAAACCCCATAATATTCTCCTTAGGTGACAGTAGGGTTCTGCTATTGTGAATATTTCCCTGAAAAAAAGTAAAATAAACCCCACTTTATTTTTTCTTTAGGAATTTAGAACTGTGTGTATTTCTCCTTGAATTTTCCTAGGTAATTGTGTATATAACTATGAAGGCATGAATAAAATAACATAATGCATGAAAAAAAATCACAGCATGCAATTCACAGAAGAGCAATAGTGGAGTGACACTGCTGAAAAATGGGGTTTCAAAGGAGAAAGAGTTACTCAAATGCAGACAGCACCCAGTGGAGCAATAACACCTGTGCTCAATCCTGCTCCAGAAAGGAAGTCTGTGATGGCTGCACTGCACAGATGATACTGGCACCAGTTCTGGTGCAGGTGGGGGTTTTCTTCCTCATTTTGTGCTCTTCTTGGCTTTTCTTCAGGGGTCATTTTTTTGGTCTTTTTTGGAAAGTTGAAATCTTAAAGTGCTTGAAAAAGAGACAGCAAAAAAATCAGAGCATGGCTGAAAATCTGGATGGAGAGAGGACTTTTTTTTTTTCACTCCAGCTCCTTACTTATCTGCATTTAGCCATAGCGTATTAACATATTTATGCGAGGAAATTCATATTAATAGCGCTCAGCTTATCTGCCAGGAGCAAAAAAGCAAATGGATGCAGAATATAAAGGAGCAACACTAGTTGCAGGATTCAGACCCATGTGCCTAAGAAGGGAACAACACAGCCCATTCTTATATCTGTTGGGGTTGGCATATCAATGAAAGGAGAATTTAGCCCTTGCAGTTTAATTTTATAGCAAGCATTAGACCTATCTTGGAAGGAGCCTGTGTTAAATATTTAAAAGTAGCCAAAAGGTTGTACAAATCTAGATTATTTGGCATTCTCATGCTCATAAGTTTTAGGGGTTTTTTAATAAGGTAATTGGACTTGATTGCCTGATTACAGTTTTTTGTTAGAAGAATCTTTTTCCGTGAAAAATAAAAATCAATCCATCACTGAGATATTTAATCTTTCTAAAAAAAAAAAAACCAAACAAAAACCCTTTCTGATAAAATCTCACTAGTTTGTCAATACTCTTAATGGTTTGCAGGTAAAAATAAAGGAGGTACTCTCCCAGGAAGATAAACTCTCCAAGCCTTCATCCTGGGGATAAAAGAAGCACTCCCATATGCTGATGCTGTGCTGTTTCACTGCAGATCAATACCCCGATCGCTGCAGCGATGGTAATTACAGAGCCTTCCCTCTGGGAGCTGGGGCTCCTCTGCTCCCGTGGAATCAGCACAGCTCAAAAGCCTTCGACATCTTCCGTCAGGAGGCTTTGAAAAGCAGGCAAACAGACAAAACACAGCCACTGTTTTATAGAGCTTCTCTTGTTTTCTCCTGTTTCCTTTTACACACCTTTGCTAGAGCTGGAGTGCACCACCACGGACACAGTCTCCTTCTCTGAAGCTAATCAATGCAGAGACCTTGTAAACAAACCTTTTTTTTTCTTTTTTCTTTTATTTTGTTAATTTGGAATCAGTTTAGGTTGCTGCATAATGCTTTTTAAAAGCAGGAAAAAATAGCTCCCCTCGCCTTTTTGTCTCATTGTGAAGTGTTTTGAGAAAAGTAGATTTTTTTCTTAAAAATCCGAAGGTTTAATGATTACGAAGCATTTGGCCTTGCATGAAAAGCTAAGTGGCATTTTCATTTTAGTCTCTGTGTTCAGAAACATAATTTTTTGCACTATAAAGAAAACACTGGGTGCCGATGGGGGACCACAATATTGATACGGTGGAATTTGGGAAAATTCTATGTTTCCAGGTTGTTTTTTATCACGATTCAGAATATTTTGAGTTGCTTGTTTTGTCCATTGTTTTTGTTTGGTTGTGGGGGGTTTTTTTTGCTGTTTTTTTTTGTTTGGTTGGTTTTTTTAAGAAAGTGAAATTAGAAAAATTTTGATCAACTCTGCCACAAAAGAAATTATTCCATGCGGCAAATATCCCTATCACACTCTCAGGAGTCATGTAGTGGCCTGTGGGATTTCTCATCCACCATGGAAACCTGTTTTCTCTCCAACTTCCATGCTTTGCATTCCAGGCACTCCAAAGCTGAGGCTCTAATGCTGAGTTTGTTCTCAGAAGTAGCCATGATCTCTTCTGGAGCTATAAAAATAAATCTGATACAGTACTCTTAACAACCTGTAACTCCAAATATTTAGTTGAGGTTGGCAAGACTTTCTCCCCTAGGGGAAAAAATAGTTTGTTAAACTGGTAACTAACTGCTGGAAGCAGTGAAGTATTCTGATATGCAGAGCCAGTAGTTAAATGAAAGCTATTGTAGATGATTTGTTTGTCATGATTTTTGATCAAAAGAAGAACAGAGCATAGCAGAACTAATATTTTCAAACGTTTTCAAAAACCTTATTAATTGGGTTTGATGTGAAGGCAGAAAATATGAATTAAAGATACAGGATCTAAGTTTGTGTAAAGAATGTTTTCCAAAATCAACAGGAGACAAATCTGAAATGTCTGAGAGGTTTCATTTTCCATAAGCTCGCAGAATTATCTGATGTGAATCGCAACTCTCTTAAACCTGCTTGGTTTGGAATGGGACTGCATGTCCCAGATGCTTTGTCTTCCTCTTGAGTCTGAGCAGAAATAAACAGCCTAAGGACAGATCATACACAAGTGTGTGAAGGGGTTTCTTTCTCTCTGAAAAATAAGACACAGAACTGTGTAACAAAATGGGTGTCTTGGTTGCACAGAACTGTGTAACAAAATGAGGAAAACTGCTTCCTGACTGGAAGGTGGATGTCTCCTTTCCACTCCATCCCTGCATCCCTGCACATCCCTGCACAGGGGCCAGGCATTCCTCCCTAGGCTGGACAGATATCTTTTACATTGCAGGTAAAGGGGCTTTTAAAAATTCACAGGGTGTGGAAATTTTTAATTCTTACTTCTATTTTAAAGAAGAAAATATTTAGCTGTTTGGGGTTTTTTTAGAAAATGCTAAAGATATAATCACTATTTAATGTCTTTCTAAGGGCTTCAACTCATCATTCTTTATGATTTTTTTGTCACTAGCTATGCTTAGGAGCACCTTGGGGAAGTCAGTGAGTGCTGCATTTCATGGGGAACATTGAAAACTCAGTCATTCATGCTTTTTAAAACAAACCTGGGAAGTATTTTGGTTCCTTAAGGTGACCAAAGAACCTAAGTGGAAGCCTACTTCTATTAACACCTAAGTTATTAGTAGGGAAACACGTTGGAATATTTTTCACAGCACTCATCTATTGAATCCCTGGCTTTTCTCTTCCCCTTTATAGCAGAAGGCCCTTTTGAGCAAAATGAATAATGAAGCTTAATAAACACGGCTCTCCATTGACTCTTCTTCGTGCAAGCAAGGTGGCAAGAATTAAAGTCCTTAATGGCTATTTAATGGTGGATGAAATGAGCTTTCTCCTTATTAGCACCGTGGCTTATTAGAGGCTGGTCACCCCCGTAAAGTGCTCACCTGCCTCACCTCCCAGGCTGCTGCTGGAAACCCCAGCTCCCATGGATTAACTCAGCTTCCCTCACTGAGCACTCTTACAGGAAAACTTCTTTCAGGAGAACCACAGGCACTGTCTTCCCGAAATTTGGGTCTAGTTTGCTATTTCACTGAGGTTATCACGTTCTCCCCTTTGATGTCTCTTTACAGGGAGTCTTTAATGCCCCCCCACTCCATTGCCATGAGTCAAAGGTTTAAAAAAAAGCGTTCTCAGGGTTCTTTGAGTCTTCCTCCTCCGTCATTATGCCATACGTGTGGTGCTGAATTTTTAGGGTGGCTTTTCCTGACCAGAATGCAACTCTGACATTTTTGGGTCCCCTGTTGGCTTGAGGTGGAGATGAAGGAGACCAGAATGGGACATAGAGTTGTTCTAAATTTCTGTGTTACTTGGCATTTCCGTGTTGCGGAGTTTTGCAAGAAATGGAGGCAGTGACTGACGCGTAAGGAAAACCCTTGGAGAAAGAAAGGTGTGAACCATTGAATGGTTTGGGTTAGCAGGGACCTTATAGATCCTCTAGTTCCAGCCCCTCTGCCCTGGGCAGGGACACTTTCTGCTAGACAGGATTGTTCAAAGCCTCATCAAACCTGGCCTTGAACACTTCCAGGGAATCTGCAAAATTGTTGTGACACACAGAGGGGAATGATCTCCTGCTGTGGAAATTCATACTCAAGTGCAAACGTTTCCAAAGCAGTGGACAGCCAAGACCATGTCCAGCAGGTAGAGAAGAGGTGTCTGGCTGTGAAACCAGCAGGACTTCATGGATCTGGATCCTGTCTCCAGCTCGGCTCTGCGTTTTCTCTGCATGTGCTCATTGCTGGACCAGGCACTCGACTTTCCATGGCTCACAGCTGTCCTGGCCAAGTCCGTTTATCAGCTTCTACAAAGCTGCATCTAATCTGCCCTTAAATACTTCCAGGTTTTCTCCCTTGTTTGACAGAGGTAAAATATTATGAACCGCGAGGGGTTTGGCAACTGCAGAGCAGGCTGACATAAAATATCCGAGTAGCAATTCACATAAAATAAGGTAGCTAGAGATTAGTGTATATGGTCATATGAATGTAGTTGCAGGTCCTTATTTGAGGGTTTAAATACAAGATGTGAAAAATCATATGTTTGCCAGCATGGAAAATACCTTCTTATGCATTATGGGAATCTGGGAGGAATTTTTTAGCTCCACCTGCAGTAACTGGAATTTCAGCAATGGGTTTCAGTTGATCTGGATTTTTCTTTAGTTTTTTTTTCACTGGAGACAAAAAATTGCAGATATATACATGATATTGGGCAGTGGCCTGTGTTGCACACTCGGCAGAAATGGTTGTAGCTATGGCACAGCTCACAGTTACAGCTTGGAGTCAGTGAGAGGCACTGAGTAAGTCTTGTGAAAAGAGCCAACAATTTTCTTCCTCTCAAACTGAAATTTCTGCAGCAGCCTTGGCATAAGAATTATTAAATGATGCAAAAAGCAAAATATTTGTTAAACAAATTACCTAAGGAGAATATTGGAAATTTTCTGCCTCTCTCATTTTTAAGTGACAATCCTGGCAGAGACACCCAGCAGCTTCTCTCATTTTAGAAAGACAGCCTGGTTTACAAGTAATCGATCTGTGTTAACACGTCCAGGCTTGGGAGGAGCTCAGGAAGGTGTTTGTTTGCCATTATCGCCTGGACCCCAGGGTATAAAGACCTTTTTCTGCAGTGAGGCACAGAAAATGTCGTGTTCCTTGTCTGCCTCCACGTCTCCCTACGCTTGCAGTACTGAGGCCGGAGCAGGCAGGGGCAAGGTCTGGTCACTCCACACAAAAGGCATAATTTTTGATTAAAAAGTCCAGAATTTATTTATTTTGCTGAATATCAAGGATTTAATTATTTTTTTTTAACTCATCCCAGAACTGGGATTATTATTAAAAGTGAGACCATGGAAACATGAAGTGACTGTAAGGGCAGCAGAGGAGAGCAGGAATGGAGCTGGTGGGAAGCGTGGAGGGTCCTTTTATTGATGGATTGGAGAAGACACTGGCTGGTGGGGATGAAGTGATTGCATCCTCTCTCAGACAGGGGACATGAGGGTCTCCCTTGAGCCCAAGAGTGACAAGAAGGGGAACCTTGGAAGTGGATGGCACTTACCTGAGACTCTGGAAGAGCCAAGCAGAGGGGTGGGGAGGAGCGAGCGCTGTTGGGCGTTGGTGGAAGGGACCTCAGTGGGAATTGGGCATCTTTGCCAAAGCTGTGCCAGGGAAGTTACAGCAGCTGAGATGGGAGGTAAGGGGACGGCTATGGGGGATTTCTGAGGTTTGAGCAGAAGGAAAAGGCCAAGTATCAGAAAAAAGATGTGGGGGAGGAAGCCACGGGCTTTGGGTAAGACGTGCCCACAGCACAAGGTGGCTGTGGTTTATTTACCTTGGGAAGGCTCGCAGCACTTTTCCCTACTGAGAAAGTTAAACAGCAGGAGTGTTAAGTGCAGAGCTTCAGGAATCAGCAGGAGTGGCTAAGTTAACCTCAGCTCTTCCCTCTCCTGAGGCTGGTGTAGCTCTTCCCTCCCCACCCCATATCTGCCTCTGCATTCCCTCTGCCAGAGGCAAGGGAGGGCAAAATATTGTGAGTGTGAGGTCAAGGCAGGAGCTGCTCCATCCACCGAGCTGGGCACCCATCCATCCTCCAGGCTTCCCTGTGCCTCTCCATGGAGCTGCCAGGGCATCACCTGCGCCTGGAGGATCCCCCGCTGTGGCAATGGAGAGCAGATCCCGCGCTGCCACATCAAAGCCTGTTTGCTCATTTCAAAAGGCTTTGGGCTCAATCCGGAGCTATGCAACACTTAGGTGTTGTCTGGCAGCTTCCTCCCGCTGGGACGGGGTGACAGTGGGTTTGGACTTTCATCTCCGGGCCTTCCTTTGTCTTCTGGATGGACTGGGAGCTGACCTGAGACAAGAGGAGAGTCTCCCGTCGGGTGGATGCGCCAAGGCGCCGCATTTCCATTCTCTCCACACTTTCTGCGATGTGGGGCTGCATGCATAATCTCCCAGGCTGTGGAATAGAGAGGCTCAGTCCTTCCCTGTGTTCCTGACATAAATTTCCATTTCTCATATTCTGCTTAGCCACACTCTAGTGAAGTACTTAAAAAAAAAATATATATCCGTCAGCAAATCATTGTGAAGCTCTAAAAACAAGTAAAAATATCCCAGTTTTGACCTCTCAATCAGCACACATGGGAAGGGCATCCACCCTGATTACTGGAATTCATAAATGACCTTATGAGACTGCTGGAGATAACTCCCTGAAATTACATTAATTTCTTCTTTAACACTGTTATTTTCTTCTGTGTCATATGAAAGATGATTAAATGAAGATCACCTAAGGTCAAAATATCTATCCAGCAGTTTTTAGCCCATTTCCACGCACATGCTCTGTGAGCAGGGGTTATAAACACGACACCAATTTCAATTACATGTAGTGATGCCTAAGAAATAATGAGCTGATTTATGAGGGCTGTACGTCGGGCTGGAACACATTTATTCAGTCGTGGACTCTTCAGGAAGATCAGTTCCTCTAGTGCCACTGTATACTTTGGAAATATGCAGCATTTCAGGGTATCAGCAGTAATACAGCTTTATAATGTTAAATCAATGTAGTTCCACTTTTGTGATGTCCCATTAATCAATCCTTTCAGTGATGTAACTTTGCTTATTTATGAACAGGAGACCCACAGTCTAGGAAGACCTCTCTTTTTTTCCAGAGGTTATTTGCCACTTTCATTTGTGAAGCGGAAGAACCAAAGAAGAACCAGCTTTTCTTTGGAATAAAACAGGTATTTTCTTTATCAATAATTCAAATAATGAGATTTATTTTGATATATATCCTTTGAAGAACAAACAACAGTGCTATTCAAATAACCTCCTAGTTTATGGAGGGCATATTTTCACCTTATATTAGTTGTCTTAGCTGCAGAGTTTTAATTTATCACAGCAGAGGATCCACACAGATATTTCTGAATTCATAAAACAGAAACAGGCCCTGCAAAACTAAGCTGAAGTCTGATAATGTATTTTCTTCTAAACTCTCTAGTATTTTTAAAGTGGGAAGAATATACGAAACACATCTCTTTTTAGATTTAAAATGTCATGTTTTAAAAAAATTAAAAGGCATCAGAAACTCCAAACAAATAAGGAGGGATGAGAAAGGGAGTAACAGCCTAAAATTTTATAGCAAATTTCAAGAGTGCTTCAAGTATGAACCAGCTCATATTAAAGGTGAGCCTCCAGCGGTCGAGATGAAGAAAGGCTGCAATTCTTAGATAGCAAAAAACAAGCAGGGAAAATGAGAACAGCTTCAAATAAATAATTAATAATAAATAAATGAATGGATAAATAAGTAAGTTCTGAAATCTTAGCAGATTCATCCCGCTGAGATGCAATGTGTCATTTTGCCTTCAGCGTTTCAGAATTCGCCTCGGTAGTTACGTATTGCGTTCACTATTTAAACCCCTTAGTTTTAAAACACACACGCACACACACAAAAACGAAACCCACACACACACACAAAATAAAATCCAGCAAATAATTGCCTGATAGAGCACTTGCCTATCTGAGAGTACGTAATTAGCCCCTTCCCTCAGCAACTGCTACCAGCTCCTGTCAGAGACAGGAGAGAGGAGAAGGTATTTCAAAGGCTTGTTCTAATGCTTCATGGATTTTATAATAGATTGAAAAAAAAATAGAAAATGATGATATTGTTAACACCATCATGTCCCTGGAGAAAGGACTGAGGAGCTCTGCCACCACTCCTCCTGGGCTGACAGCTTAAAACAGCCCTTGTAAGTATAAATCACAATTAATAAAAATGACAAGAAGACACCATGTCTGAGCCTTCCCATTTAAAAGGGGAAGTAATCGTGTCCCAGCAGCCCTGTGTAGTGCTGTGGAGGTGTTGGGCACAGGAGGAAAGCCCGGAAAGTGTCCCTGTCACATCCCTCCCAATTCCCAGCGACGCTCCTGCTGCGAATGCCAGCAGTGGATTTGGCTCGCTGGTTTTCACTTAGTGAAAGTCAGGAGCAATTATCACCCACGAAGACAAAGGGATGTTGATTAATATAAAAGAAAATTGTAAGTGTTTTCTCTGGTAATTTGCTTTCAGAGGGGTTGGGATGTGAGGAGACCCCGCAGGAACGGGAAGAGCTGGCGCTCCCTGCTCGGAGATCCGTTGCGATGTTTGACCCCTCTACGTTTTTCTGCCGGCTTCAGTAGTTTCTCCAAGTTCATCTACATTCAAAGCACTAGTCTGGGTGAACAACTGTAATAAGAGAGAGGGCTAAGCTAGGAGAGATCCTGCTGAGGCTCAGATTACTTGTTTCTCTTCCAGCTAGAATTTAATGCACACTTACAGCCCAAAACTGTGATGCCCAAGAAAAAACTAACGCTGTTGCCATGGATTTAACATAGATTTTGGCAGAATACATACTAAACCAATGTTTAATACTGTTGTAAACCCTGCACTGAGTTGTTCATTACTCAGCTGGGATGTGCTTTCTCCTTTGAAATGTTTCACCAGTTGCTTCCCATTGCTGCCACCAGTGCTGGATTCCTGCTGGAAAACAGGATCCCTCTCTGGAGACAAGGATGCTGCAGCTCAGGTATCTAATTGCTGTTGATTGAGATGTATCCCACTAACCCCAAAAGCCCCTCCAAAACCAACAAAACCCCAACAATCCTCCCAGAAAAACAAAAAACAACCCCCCAAAAAAATCATCCCAAGACAGAGTTTTTATTCAGCCATGTGTCCTCGCTCCCATCAAGCAATGCAGTACAACACAATATTCATGCAATAAAATATTTAATATCCAGGATGCTTATGGTTTTCTTGTGCTTCCTGCTTCAAAACAGTATTACTTCAGGAATAAGGAAATCCAGTGGGCTGTCCTGGGAATTGACTCAGGGGAAGAGTGGATTGCTGAGTTTTTCCAGTCAAAATACCACGTATAGGTAACTCGGAGCTGTAGTTTCATTTATGACCTAAAGGCTGACATTTCACAAGTCTTGCCTCAAACCAAACACAGAGATAACCCAGAGAGTGTGATCCTGAATGTTCTTCCCTCTGTTTTCTACCAGGCATGTCTCAAAATAAAAATGTCAGTCTATTAGTAATCCTGGGTGTGTTCTTGCCAAGAGGGAATAGCGGGATAAGGGCTTGGCATCTTCAGGGCTGCTGGACCCGCTTAAGGAGGAGGATGTGGAGATGCACCCTCACCTCCTGACCTCACCCTGGTCATTCCCTGACTTGAGGGAAGCAAGAAGAAGCTGGGAAGTTGGTTTCTGCCAGGTCCCTGCCCTCTCAGAGGCTCTCTGGTGCTGTTAGGAGTTGGGCAGGGACGTGGTTCGGGGTCCAGTGGCTTCCCCACCCCTGCAGAGGGAAGGAGGTGTCTAAGCCCATCCCTGGACACTCCCCACTCCAGATGTCCCAGGAACTGCTTTTGCCCAGTGTTTCTATTTAAAAGACATTTCCAACAAGCTTAGCATTGCCAAGATAAAACTAGTTACAGGATTTTTCTCCACTCACGCCCACACGAAATCTTTTCATTTGGAGGTCATTGCAGAGATTTAATGGCATTAGATGGGGGTTTTTTCATGAATGTGGAACCAATCTGATCTCAGTGCTTACTTCTGTGTTGCTGGGACATCTCGTCATGTGGCACTGAGATAAGTTTGGCATCAGCAAAACCAGGGGATTTCTATTCTGTCAGAGAACCCATTTTCCTTTCCTCTTTTGTTTGCCATAAAATCCTGTTAGGGCAGAGCCGAGTTCTTTAAGCAGGCTGCAAATTCATTGAATCAATACTGTTTGTGCTCAGCTTTTCTTCCTCACACTCCATTAGGAGGTGAAACACTTGCAGCAGAAAATCTGGCGCATGGCAAGAGAGCAGAACATTGAGATTTTATAACCAAAACTAATCCGTGGACGTAACTCCTGATGATCTTTGAAATTTATTGAATGGGAGGCTGTTTCGAAGCCAGCACAGAGCTGATGCCAAAGCAAAAGGATTGTTTTGCACATATTCTCTTACTTGTGCCAAGTAATCTCATTAGAAAGAAATTTTAGTATATATATACACATATAAATATATATATTTTATTCTGTTTTATCCTTGAGCCTAATAGCAAATTAGTTACTACCTACGAGATCCACAACATCCACTTTGAGGATCAAGCTGCAGCAGAGCACTGATGATGTGTGATCTCCAGAGATATTTTACTGTGTCCACATGTGGAATTGACCAAACGCTCCACCTTCCAAAAGAGATGCTGTTGTAGATTCAGCCAATTTTCTCAAAGAGTTTTTATCACAGGAAGAACTTTTTCAGCAGATTCATGGCATAAATAGCATAGCCTTGTTCCTCCATAATACTTTTTTCCATGCAACCGTCTTTATAAGCAACTTGGAAATATCTCCCATTAGTTACCAATAAAAACAACCATCCTTGGCAACGCTGACTGCTCAAGTAATGTCTGACTGCTCCATCTGTATAAAAGATGTTGTCCAGATCTCCTGATGATGCACAGAGCTTGCCCTGATTGTAATGGCAAATCACTGGCTGTGTTAAGGAGACAAAATAAAATAAAATTTAAAAAAAATCCAGTTCTATAAGAAAAAAAAAAATTGAGAGAGAGGTTTATGATTTTCTGGTTTTGCTCTCTGGTCTCTGAGGTTTCATCTGGCTTTCTCCAGCTGAGATGCCCTGTGCTGCTGTGGGAGACCACGGGCACAAGGGTCTCTATGTGATACATTCAGCATTTTCTCTTTTTTCCCTATTTTTACCACTTAATCTAAGGGCACTGTTTAACAGGACAACCCAGAGAATTCTCACTAACTTTACCATAGTCCCCAGAGCTTTTAAGAGGTGAAACAGAGTTTATTGCTTGAATCACAGAAGTTATATGTCACTGTTATGCAACTGTTATGTATCAATCACCTCCTTTCAAAGACTCTCAAGAGAAAAATTGAAGCCATCATCCTCATTAATGAGGTAAACGCCCTTGGGACAACTGATGTTTGAAATATGGTGTGTTATTTGTCCTGCCTCCTCTGGACATTAAGATATGTTTCACTGTGCTGATGTGAATTTTAGATACAAATAAACACAATCAGAGGCAGCCTCGCACTATAACTTCTCAAACCTCATGAAAATGAAAGCTCTCCCATTTCAGGAAAGCTTTTAATTGCCCTGGAGTCTATCACTTGCTCCATCCACCAGTCCTGAGATGTGAACCATTTTGAATTGCCTTGCCTATATGCCATGAGACTTTATAAGAGAAAAAACTGCAAGTTTGCTATCATTACATAAGATTTTGACACAATTTTATGCCTGTTTTTCTCTCCTTGTCATTTAAACCTTTACCTAAGAGCTGCCTCAGGTCTGTACTTCATAAAGTTCATAAATCTTGAAACACTTTCACAGGAATAATAAATTCATGTGTCAAGTACAAATAGTCAGGTTTAACAAGCTCAATCTCTCTAAAATGAGGTAAAGGAGAAAAGAAGGGGAGAAATGAAAACAGGACACCCAACCTGAGCATTTTCCTTGTGAGAGGCATCCACCATCAGCACCCAGGTGAAAAGGTGATTATCTCCACCTAACACTATGGCAGAATGTAGCCCTCATATCAACATTCAAAAACCAGCAATGAACAAATCTCTCTGCTTAATGAGTCATATGCAATTTGAAATGGAAATAGAATAATATGTTTGAAGTCTGTATTATGCATTTAAATAGATTAAAGAGAGACTAAACAATTAGCGATAATATGTGTGTGCATTAATGCAGGAGAGAATCAAGTCTTTCAAGTCTTTTAGATTGCTGAGAGGCCTCCGTGGTTTAAAACTGGGAGGAGAGCTGGCTCACTAAAGGATTAAAATACATTATCCTACAGGGTAAATTCATTATTCCTAATGCACCAGGATATTTTTGATCCTCAGATGAAAGTTTTGCAGGCTGAGATAAGCAGATTGTTTTGGATATCTGAAGAATTAAAAGAGATTTGTCCTCCAAGAGAATAGAAAATGAAGGGGGGGGGGATGTCCTGATTAACACCAGAGGTAGTGCCTCCCTCTAATACAGGCATTGGTGGTGGTATCAGGGATGGGGCAGGTGTTTCCAGGATGCTGGAGCTGCAGTGACTCTGGAGCACACAACTGGGATCTGTGGGATGGCTTTTCCCCACCCTGAAGTGGTGGCAGGAACGGGCTCTGCCTGGCTTGCATCAGAGAAGTCCTGACTGAAGCAATATGGTAATTATTTACTGTACAGAGCTTTTTAGTAAGCATTCTGCTATAAATATTTAGTTGTAACACTGCGATTCTTTCCCTGGCTACAGCACTGCAAACCGTAGTTAAATCTTTTGTTATTATATTTCCTCTCTCTCAAAAGCTGCCCAGAATAACTCAAAGCAAATCTTTGTGAAGAAATGCTTGTTCCACCACCTAAGAGGAATACCATAACGTTTATGCTGAGTGGATGAGGAAGCCGGGTTCTGAAAATCAAGCCGTAGGTTGCAGGCACGGGAAAACACTAGTTTTCAGCTTTGGAAATGAGTAAATTAAACTTGCAAAGGCCCGATCTTTCTCAAGCTGCAAAAAATACACCAGAAAGACCCTCATTTAAGAACTCTGTTTGAACTCCAGCTCAATATTTTTAAAATGTCTGCACCCATACTTCAGTGAAATGACTCTGCAGAGTGTGCCAGTGGCAGACCCCTGACGTGCACTAAGAGTTTAGCTGAGGAGATGCTGGTGCTGGAAAACTTGGAAAAGCTGGATTGTTTGGGAGGGTGGCTAAGCAACAGCTTGGTTTCTGGAGCTGTCATGTCATACAGCAAGTGGATTTTCCCTCCAGAAGATTTTTTGGTAGTGGGATGAGGCCATTTCTGGCTACCGCACCCTGCTCAACAGTGTCGAGACCTGGAGAAATATTTTCAAAAATAGGACGGGTTTCACAGGCTGAGGAAGCACAGCTGCTATAAAGAAGGGCAAACACCCAAGGAAGGAGCCTCTCCCAAGTGCTAATTTAAAACCCTTCCGTAAATGGATGATAATTTCTACATTAAATATACATGTACATACTGTTAATCTGTTTGATAAATAATTCAGTGCTATAATGCGGTTGAAAAAAACCAGGGCACTAAGCATGGATTTGGTAATGCATTGTATATTGTATACACCTTCATCCCTCTGTGTACACCAAACCATCTTTTCTATTTTCCACCTTTTAGTTTGTTTTTTATAAGGAAAACTGAAGGCAAGGTCAGGTTGGATGGGGCCTTGAGCATTCTGGTCTAGTAGAAGGTGTCCCTGCCCACTGCAGGAGGGTTGCAATGAGATGATATTTAAGGCCCCTTCCAACACAAACCATTCTGGTGACAATGGCAAAATTGAATTTCTCTGCCACTGGTTTGGAGCAGGAGCCATCGCGATGCAGGCTTTATGTCCTGTATCAAACATCCTTTTTTATGGGACAGCTCGTTCTGCCGAGGAAATAAATCACCAGATGAGAGGATGAGGGCAGTGTCAGTATTAGTCTGGGTTTTTAAGCCCAATTGAGCTACAATTCTCGTTCAGTGGAGAGGTTTGTTGGAAGCCACCTTTCTGAGGATGGGGATCGCTGTTTATTGAAGTGTCCTGCTCTGAAGGAGGGTTACATAAACCAGGGCAGGCTCCAGAAGACTTTTAAGGACATATAATAGCTTTGCTTTCCCTCTGGCACACAGAGGGAACCTCTTGTCCTAGACACAGCAAATTTAGAGTGGTGGCAGCCAGAGATGCTGTGCCAGAATTTGGTCAAGCCTGTAAACACGCAGCCTTCAAAGAGCTGCCAGAAATGGACAGAATTGGACCAGGCATGTTTTGACACCAGCGAGCTGACCCTGGGTGCTGTTTGCAGATGGAGGATGTCGACCTTTTGATGAACAGCTTTGACATTGAGTCCATGAAGAGCAACATCCCTTCCTTTCAGATCTCCCCCAAACCCAGGGCTTGGCCTTACTTCTCACTGAACAAAATTGCACCCGAACGAGCAGAAAAAGGGCAAGGCCCTCCTATGAAGAGAACCTTGATTTATGATTACGTTCACAAATTAAAATTTTGAGTGATTCAGGCATGTTGCCGTCTCTCTGGGAGGACTCTAATCACGAGGGGTTTGTGAAACCTGAATGTTTCACGGATTGCGCGATGAGTTATTATCAGTCCAACGGTTCTGATCAGAAATTGTAATTTATAATCAGAGCTCCCTGTTCCTTCTTCAGATGCTTCAATCACCCAGGTGGGACAGAAACCACACGCGAGGTCAATGGCTAATCACAGAGCCACCTTTGAGGCAATCCTTTGTCACTCGAGCGTTATTCACCCAAACCCTTCTGAGCATATTTATTAAAGAATACATGCTACCATGATGAGCTCGGTAATGACTCCCTTCCAGCCTGGATAATTTTCAGAAGAAGGGGAAAGGACAGTGGAAGAATCGTAATTGCAACATGATGAGAATACCTCCCGCCTTCCCCTCCCTCGCCACTACAGGAGCTCAAAGGGGTAATTGGATATTCATACAGGAATAGGCTGAGCAGCTAAATCAGTCCACACAGCAGCAGAATGCTCTGTCTTTTGTTCACAGCAAACTTGAGGCGACTGTTGCAAAGGCAATCATTTCCAAAATGGCTTTTTTTCTGCAAAGGCATCACAGTTACTGAGATGATTCAGAAATACTGGGAAAAGAAGGATTATCTGCACAGGATGTGCCAGTGCAAGGGATACTTGTCCATGCATAGCATCAGGAATGCTAAATTATGTAGCAGAAACAGGTGACAAAGGACACGTGAACTGGAAGTTATCTCTGGAATTATCATCAGTATGGAATCATTTTGTTGCCACGGGACTTAGCAGACCCTCTCAAACACACAAGTTACTCAAAAGACTGAGCAATTACCCCATAGATTTAGGTGGCTTTTCTCTCAGCCCTTTATTTGCGAATGCATGTTTGACTCAAAAAGTTGACCGTTTCCTTTGTAGAATGTCAAATGTTTAAGTGGATCCCATTGTACGTGGTATGTTGAGAGTACTGCAAATATTTATTTCAGTAGTAAATTATAATTTCCTGTTTTTCCACAGTGATTAAGGGAAAATGCACTTCAATTTCACAAAATTGTTGTCATGGTACCGTGATGATTTTTGTTGTCTCTGCCTGCATTTCCTTTTTTTTTTGTTATTACAGGTTTTGTGTGATCATTCCCAGAATTTTCTAACATGCCTATTTTTCTTCCTGGAAGACGCCTCTACCTCAGTGCATTGAGTTGTACGACAATATCCTGAATTTAGGATCTTATCAGTAACAGAAACAAGTATTTTCTATGACCTGTAATAGGTAGAAATAATGCGCCACAGAAAATTAACTGAAGTAACAAAGCTGGAGAGAAGAAAAGGGTATATTGGGCAAGATACTTGTTTCTGTGTGTCCCTCCTTTCCTTTTTATGTCTGAGAACGCCGAAAATTTTTTTTCTGCCTCTAAGCACCAGCCAGGTACGGCCGGAGCAGGAACAGGATGAAGTATGGCAACAATTCTGAACCTCGAGCTGAAACTACAACCGCAAAAGGACCCAGAAGGGAAGGGCAATTTCTCCAGCAGACTCCCTGTCATCCCTGTTAATGAATGTCCCCGTGGCACTGGGCAGCAGCTGAAGCTCCCAGGTCATTTGGGATATGGAATCCAGGAGAGCATCACCAGGGCTGGAAAATATTCAAGGAGAGTGGACAGAAGAAAAACCACAAAGGGAAAAAAAAAAAAAAAAAAGATGTTGGAAGACAAGAGAAGAGAAAATCCAAACCACACAGCTGTAAGAGGTTACAAGAAACACGTGAAAATGAAAACCACCTCCATGTATGTCAATATTTGCCATCCCCAGCAGTACGACCCGCAGAACAAAGGCGACGGGCTCCCCGCTGCCTAGTGACAGAAAGGAAAACAAACACTTCCTACAGCCCCAGCCCGGCAGCAATGCCGTATTTATGTCCCGGGCTCCGGGGCTGACCCGGGCTCCAGAAACGCCCGGCATTTCGGCAGGATGAGCCCCTCTCTGGGAGGCGCACCGGGGGCGGGCGGCAGGCGCGGCGCTCCCGCTGCGGGCTGCGGGAAGCGCCGGCGTTCCCCGGCTCGCCTTCCCTGCCTTGGCGGGGGACTCCTGCTCATCCACGGGAACAAAGGAGGGAGCAGAGCGCATGTGTTCCCACCTTCTTCTCCCCTGCCTCGGCGGAGTTGGCCATTGCCGTGAGATCCCACGCTGAGCGCGGGGTGACTCCCCGCCTTCATTCCCTTATAAAAAGTGCGTTTGCAGGGTCATTCCCAGCCAATTAGTCAAACCAGTGGCGCAGTTGTCATTAGATGAGAACTTAACGCCAAATCTCATTGCTTTTCACATTGCCTCCCCCGTAGAAAGCAGCGTCTGCCAACGCTGTCCCCAGGGTCAGAGAGGGAGTTAGCCTAACTTTTTATTTGGGATTGGCTCAGGGAGCCCCCATAGGTGTTCTTGTCACCCAGTCGCTTTTTCATCCAGCTGTCTGGGTGAGGGACACCTGGACAAGGCGCCGGTGCTGTGCTGGGAGGGCTGTGCTGTTGGCCCCTCTGCTCCCTTCGAAGGGGAAAGGGGGGACGTGGGAAGATGGATTCATTTGCAAATGTAAATACTGGCTGTCAGAGAGGGCAAGGGATTAGCTTTACATAAGAAGGGAGAGGTGGCACTGCATGCTGTCAGGCTCATTAGGGAGGCAGGAACCGTGTAGCCGGGCTATTTGGTAATGATCTACCCACTCCAGCCTCCCTTTGTTTCTTTAACAACCCCTCCAGCTCAGGCCAGGCTCCCCGGGCTTCCACAATTTCCCTTTAAAATGCTACAGGCCTGAAGAATTTCAGGACAGGTCAAGAAATCCAATGCACTGTGCAAGAGGTTATCTGTACAATCTGTATTATTTTTACAAGTGTCCTAGATGGCTGTCTAGCCACTTAAACATAGAAAAGAAAATACAGCTGGGAATGGTGCTTACCATGCACACACCACAGCCAGCATCCTCCAAGAGTCACCCAGTGGTGGTTGCACCGACACATGGATTAGATTGAGATTGGATATTGGAAGAAGTATCTTCTCAGAAAGGGTTTTCGGGCATTGGAAGAGGCTGCTCAGAGAAGTGTTGGAGTCGCCGTCCCTGGAGGGATTTAAAAGACCCTTGAGGACATGGCTTAGTGGTGGACTTGTCAGTGCTGGACTTGATGATCTTGGAGGTCTTTTCCAACCTAAACGGTTCCATGACTCTAAAACCCCTCACCTGGGTCAAAGCCCTCATGAAAAGTGATGCAGACAGCAGATGAGGGAGCCCTAAAGGCAGTTTCATAGCTCGAGCGATCAGAGGTTGCTGCTCCTGGAAGAGACCCTCCCACTCTCCTCTCTAGCCCTGGCTGTACCTGCCCATCACCAGCCTTGCCTCTGCATGATGATGTGAGAGATGCAAAGGGATCAGCTCACAAACCCAGCCCAAAACCAGGCCTGTAGGAGAAGAGTGGATTTGAGCAGGATCAACACACCGAGTGCGCTCAGTGCACAGCCACCCAATGGAAAACAAAATATCCAGTGTGGAGGTGCAGCTGCAGGTGGGAGAGTGCAGGTGGGGAAGAAGGGGGAGTCTGAGGTCAGCAGAAGCTAAACTACCTCGGCAGGAACTCAGATCGGGCTCCCCATTTTGGGCCCAACAGGTGCTTCAGGCCAGAACAGATGTGCTGCAGAAATACACCTGGGAAATTCACCATCCAGCTCCTGAACCAAGCCCATGACTTTGGCTGAACCCCAATGTTTTTTTTTTTTTAATCCTATTAATTACCACTGGAGCTGTGGATCACTGGCTTGTGGAAGGATCTCCCTACCCTGCAGTTCTTTTCTCACTGAACCCTCTTACTTCTCCGCAGGCATTTATACCCATGTAAAAGCAAAATTCACTTTAAGACTTCTGTAAAAAACAGCTGAAAATTGGTCCAAATTCAATACTTTTAAAGCTTTTAGGAGTGGTTTTTCTGGGCAGAAAAGTAGGTGCTGGATGGATTTCTGTTCTCCCTTCCCTACTTAATGGGAGAAAAGTGCATTCCACATTCCTCTTTTCACAGGGACCAAACTCCTTGTAGTGTGAAGGTGGGGAGGAGAGTTAAAATATTTTTTCTACTCCTTCAATAAATGCATGTGGAAGATTTTCCCTTAGAAGTCCCTTTTCACATTCACACAAAGGAATTTGCATTTACATGCTTCCTTGCTCAGGGAGCCTGTGGCTTCATCACCTTGTCTTCCCGACTGTGAGAGCTGAGGTCATGCTGCCCAGGTTTAACTAGCCGGAGTTTCTCATCCTCCAGGAGACAGGGTTTTGTTATTTTTGCTAACAACTGCACATTCGCTTGCAAATGCCACATTCAGGTGCAAACAATAGCATGTAGAAGAATATAAATTTTCTATAACAAGTCATGCAAACAAGACATCATTCACATCACAGCTCACACAAGAATATATTAAAATACATGCAAAGCAGCCAAATGAGCTGTAGATTGCTATATTGATGGGTTTATTTTATTTATTATTCCTTCAGCTCTGGCTTTGCACTAATAAAGCTTTATTATGCACCTCTCTGCGCTGACAAAGAAAATAATTATATTTACTTGGAGAGAAAAATACTATAATATATCCCCGACCACCTAACGTATTTTCCTATTTCTGGGGGTTCTATAAAGGCACTTTATATCACCTTGAAAATATGTTAATTCAAACATAAAAATTATTCTCTTGCTTGTAGTGGACAACTTGCCAAAAAAAAAATCTGGATGCACTATCTGTTGTCTCTGAAGGCTGCTGGGAGTCTGGATATTGCTATTGTATTTTGAGAGGAGACTAGCAGTAAAAAGGTCAGAACAGTGTGAAAAGAAGAGTACAAAATAAACAGAAAGCATAGCAGTTCAAGGTTTAATGTAATTTTCATTTAGTTTCTTCTAGAAACAGTAAGAGCTTCAAAATACAATGGATTTTTTGCCCAGGACTTGAATTCATGTAATCTTTTAAAATATATGATTATGTTGTCTTAATGCAATGACTTTTTGCTTTTATACCCTTCCGTACTTCTGGTCCCTGGTGTTCAGCATGCTCCATTACCACTGAGGAAATGCAGAAGCAGGACATATGAGAAACCTAATTAAATTGCAAATCTTCTTAGAAATCCATGCAATCTACTCTTACAAGCTAAAAGTTGTTCAAAACTGCGTTGATCATTTTTTGGATTCATATCTGAAGCGGACATGACCATTTTCTTCCCTTTTATCATCTGCTGAGCTTTTTTCTCCCTTTTCTAATCTTCCTTTCCTGGAAGAGGGTCTAGGCTCTTCTTTAGAGAACAAGTTGATTTCTTTGGCCAGACTAAAGTGCACCCTAGGTTTGGTTTCATTTCGCTTTTCCTGAAAAAGTGTTTTACTCAATCGAAGACAGAGTGAGAATTCTTCCAACATCCTTCCTCTTAAATTCTAAAGCGCATAACCTCCACTAAGAGATAAGTTACTGTGGGTGGGCCCTGTTTCCTGGAAAATCAAGCACCGTTTCATTTGGGTTTGGTTGAGTTTGGCTTTGTGAGTGGTAACTTTGCTGAGTTTTGCCTGTCTCCCACATCCCATTCCCGCGCTCTCCCAAGCCCTTGCCACTATTTCGGCTCTCCCTACGGAGGTATGTAAAAGCAAGGCATAGTTTTCAAGCTTTGAACTTTAATTAAATAGGTGTGGGCTACACAGTGCAAATATTTCCCTTCGCCCAGGAAAGTGCAAGACGACACCAGGTGTTATTTGTGCTCTCCTTCCTGTACCCTTCATCCCGCTCACTCTCTTTCTGCTATCTATATATAATTCTTCAAGATTTAAGAGGAAACCATTTGCTCTGGGAAGATTGGCAGGCTTGATAGATAAACAGACTGATTTAGTGAAATTAATATTTGCTAAATATCGTACTTCTATAAGGCTGCGTGCTCATGAAATCTTAATAAAAGCATGGATTACTGTCCATAAGCGTAGAATCATGGAATCGTTATGGCTGGAAAAGACCTCCAAGACCATCAAGTCCAACCTTTGACAGAAAACCACCTTCTCAACTAAACCACAACACTAAATGCTATGTCAGTTTCCTGAACGCTTCCAGGGATGGTGAGTCCACCACCTCCCTGGGCAGCCCATTCCAATGCTTGGTAGCCCTAAAGCAAAAATATCTCTTGGGAATCCTCTGAACCAACGTGTGTTGATAGGCATCCAAAGCCAAAAATGATCAGATTTAATCATGACATGGCTTTTTAGCCTTACATTTCACATTAATTTCCCTGAAGAAGATAAAGATGCTTCCCTGGAGGGTACCTGGGGTAGTAAGATCCACGCTGGTAATATGTGGGTTTTCATCTCAATCTGAGGCAAAGAGACACCTTGACACCTACCTGACCTTGCCCAGGTACTAACCCAGGCTAGTTTTAGTCAGGTTTTACACCTCAGTAAAACTAGCCTGCAGGTCTCTGCTGCCACCAGCTCAAAGTCAGTGCCAGACCCTCGAGAGGAATAGATATTTCAACAGGAATTAAGTTTCTGCACCTCTTTAATAAGAACCTTTTTTTCAGTTCTTATACCTATCTGCTCTTACAGTGTTAAAGAGTGCCGAGGGGCAGGAAGATTTTTTTTGGTGTTAAACAGTGGCAAACTTTCTAATTTTTTGTAATCTATGATAACGGTAGATGGCAAAATAGAAAACTGCACATATTTGCTCATATGTGATGATTATGTCGCTCTTCATTGAAAACATGCATGTTCCCTCATACAAATACTCTTTGAAATGAGCTACAGGAGAATCACAGGTTTGTGCTATAAGGGACCTTAAAGACCATCTGGTTCCACCCTCCTTGCCATGGGCAGGGAAGAATAAACTCTACTTGAATTAAAAGCAAAATAGTTAGACAAGACTGGGAATCCAAGACCATTCAGGATTCATTTCTCAAGAGCACCGGTATTGATTAAAAAAACCCATTTTTAAAATTTGTTTGGCTTTTCAAGCAAAAAAGTTTCCTTATTCACCAGTTTTCAAAAGAAAGTAACTTTAAACATATTCCCTGTTAACTAGAAGTTAATCCCACACAAACAATAAAGGCTTGTCTGTGAAAGTGGGTATCACCCTGCTTATAAGGCTCCTGGGGGGGGAAATGCAATATAAATGCATCAAAAACCCAGCTCAAGAGTCTAAGTCTGCAAATACCTGCACCTGCACTTGTATGTGGAAAGTAAGATCCCAGCTCAACAAAAATCAGTAGGATTTCTGCCCTCAGCTCCAACAAGGTCACTGTTTCTCCCTATGAACAGTCAGATTAAATGAGAAGGACTGTGCTTAATCAGCTACTCTGCAAATACAACTACTTGCAAAAGATTGTGCCTGCGTTTTTAATTCCCTCCTAAATCAAAGAGTAATTATTTCCGAGTGTCAATTTTATTATCTGGGTAATTTGTCCGTGCATGAGTCACTGTGCCAGCTGGGCAGGCAATAATGTGAGCACCACCTGTCTTAAAAAAGGGGTTCAACCAAGCAAAATGCTGAACATCCTTTGCAGACATTCTGCTCTTTGGAAGGAGCAGAGCAGGCTCTGCATGGCTGTGGATCCCCAGCTGTTGAGCTGAAAGAGCAATCCGCTGCTGGTGTGAAATTCTGAGCAGGCTTCTGGCTTGAAATGTTAAGAGAAAAAGGAAGAGGATACCGTGAAGTTTTTTCCAGCTTACACTGGAAGAGGAATTTTTAATAAGCAGGTAATAAATAGTTTTCAGAGTCAAGAGGGGAAATCGCATGCCGTCTGCTTTCTTTGCATGAAGTCCAAGTTACATTTCCGCCCACATCTTTATCATGACACACCATGTCAGAAAATAAGAGCGGTTATTGACTTAGGCACATGCAGCATTGAAAGCCAGAACTGGAAACCGGTGCCATCCAGTCGTGCTTTGCTGGAAACTGCCACAAATGTAATGTCTGCAGCTTCAGATGAGCTGTGAAATGTGGACCTAAAGAAGCTTTATGGGAGCTATCACCATTCCTGTTTGTGGCAGAAGCACTGAGCAGCCTGGCAAAGTGAACCTTAATTTTGACAGATTGCATCCAAGCTGGCTTTAAGAAGGCGAAAAACTAGATTCATGACAGATTATTTATTTTAAGCCATTGCCAGGCCACATCTCAGGATTTTCCTTAAACCTTTCATATCAGATGATGTGTCATGTGCTGCACTTCAGCAGCAGCTGCAGCTTCCCTGTAAATATTTGATATGGCTTTGATTAAACATCTGTTTTGCTGGCACGCGGCAGCCCGTGCTTGACCTTGACTCCTGTCAGGATAACTCACACCTCAGGGCATGTCAGAGCCTGGAAGTGCATTCGAATCAGCCCCCAGTTTCCATAAACAGGGACACCTCACCATCGTGTGTCCCTGTGAAATGGATCTTCTCCAGGAAGAGCAGTCTGGTGGAGCAAGGCTTCCCCTCACCCGTACTCCTGTTCGGCTCCAGCAAGCATGTGCAGCACAGCTGATGGCAATGTGCAGGAACAGAAGGTGTCCATCTTCTGGAAGAAGCAAGGCCTGAGTGGGAACTGACTGCTGCAGGTTTCTTCCAAAGAAAATCAAAACAAGGCCCAGAATGTGAGAACTTCAAAAATAGCATCATTCTGCTGCTCAGCGGGGAGTGAAGTTATTCACTGCCCCGATGGAAATTACCTTGTACTCTCACCGTAATGGTTTTGGTATCTCTGTGCCCAGGTGAAGATAAAATTGATTTTTTTTTCCTTCCTGAGTTTGATTTAATGCAAGACAAAATATTTTATAGGGGCAACATTCTTGCTGTTTGTATCAAAATACAAGTAGTGAAAGAAGCTACAAGCTCTATTATGGGGCAACAAAAAAATAATAGGAGAACCGGGAAAATAAAGAGAAATAAATAAGATACAGACCTCGTTTGCTGCACTATGTGAATCAAGCTGCCTTTGGAATGGTTCAAGGCCGGACTGCATGGGGCTTTGAGCAGCCTGCTCTTGTGGGAGGTGTTCCTGCCCATGGCAGGGGGTTGGAACTAGGTGGTCTTAAGCTCCCTTCCAACCCAAACCATTCTATGATTCTCTACAGCATTAATTACTCACATTTATCAGACACGAGTTTTTCCGAGAACTCAAAATAAGGGTCTCGATTCTTATTTCAGGATTCATCACTTCCATATCTGGACAAAATGCTCTACTAGTTCAGCAGGGAAGATGGAGAGTGTCCGTCAGGGGTCACAGGTGGCCCTGCACGTGTCCCAGAAGTGCCCAGCACAGCAGACATGCTTAAAGAGCTGGTTTCACCCAGAGTCAGCACACAAGTTGCAAAGAATTAGGTGTCAAAAACTGAAAATCTGTAAACTTCAGAAGATAATCACATGCCTAACAGCAATCCTAAACATACTTAAAAATAGCTGTTTCTGTGACCTGGAAGCTGCTGAGCACCAACAGCTTCTGTCACTTGGAACCTTCCAAACGCAGTTCCAAGTGCTGTTAGCAGCACTGCAAGGCAAGCTCTGGCTTTCTGTGAAAATGGGCCAAAGACGCCCAGTCTACAGCTTGTCAGCCTTCTCAGCCTGTACCTCTCCTTTTTTTGTGGGGTAAGGAAAAGAGGTTGTGCATTTCATTCCCACTCTGGTAATGGGTACAACTGCTGGCAAGTGTCCCCCAAATCCTCAGGCGATTACAGGGCACATTCTTCAGCTCTCAAACAGCAGGTTTGAAATTTTTCAGATGCTGTCATTCCTACTTGCTATAATTTTGAAAGGTATAAGGTCATGTGTAGACAAGTATTTCCACAGTGGGTCCTCAGCACTTGTTGCAGCTTCAAATCCACCACAACAGCAGGGGCTTTATGGGCGGAACAGCTATCAGGGTTTCTGGTGGCGAAAGGAGAGATGTGTGTGCTTGCCCCTCATGTTATATGGCTGTGCACACTCTTGCTAAGAAAGCTGGATCTGTGCTGGACCTGTTAGCAGATTTATGGCTTGCTTTGCAGCGCTGTAGGTGACTCGGAGAACAGCACAGTAGCTTCCTGTGCTGGTATTTTAAAGCAGGTTTTCTGTTACCGTCGATCACAGGAGCCCTCTGTAAGCTGAGATCTTTCCAGGGCTTAATTCTCAATGTGAGGGCTCAGAGGGACCTCTGCTTTCAAGGGGGAGTGGCGGTGAAACTAAAGTCAGCATAAGCTGTTTGTCCTTGAGCAACTACAACAGTTTCAATTTCCCGGTCAGAAAACTTTGTCCATGACAGAAATGACAATTGCCCTACCATTCAGTGAGGAAATGGTTCCTCCATGCTTCCAGTAATACTTGTGTGCCTGTGCCCTACATTCTTACAGGGTGCAATATTCCACTTTAGGGATGCTCTTGCTAATCAGTGGGTGGCTGCAAGTACAAGTGCTTTCACCTGGCGTCTTGGAAAACATAATTTCGATGTGAAACGTAGACTGAGTTTATATCCTAGAAATGCATCTCTGCTGTCAAATGTATCTCTTCAAAGAAAAAAAAGACAGAGAGAGAGACTGAGAATGAAGCTTAATTTAAAAGTTTGCCGAATATTTTCAGGTCCTATTAACTCTTTTAGAAACACACAAAAAAATGGCAGAAAGAAGTATGAAGACAGAGTCCATGGGAATCTCTGTATCTGAGTGTTTGTCCCCATGGGGGTTTTTGGTGACAGAGCCTATGTTTCCAAGGTAGGAAATTAAGTCTTTCCTCAAGGCTTGTTGGGTATAGGCCCACATATTTCTAAGTCAGAGAATCCAAAATCAGTTCCTTCTAATCACCTGCCTCTGTCCTTTGCTTAAGACAGGACAAACGGATGTTCCCGGTTCCCACACATCCCATTTTATAAGGGATTATTATGAGAAAAGCTTATTAATCTTGTCAAGTTGTTCAGAACAGTGCTCGAAGGATTATTTAACAGCAGGTTCTCTCTTTTTTTCCCCCCTCTTATCCATTTTATGCCTTTTCTCTTTGCTCAGCAGTTTATAACCTTAGTCATGGTACGCTGCCTCTCCCATAGAAATGACAGTGCTTTCAGTGACGGGCATTTGCCATGCTACAGGGAGCAAACATAGGAAAAGGTAGGGCTAACAGGGTACCAGGCAAAAACAGGGACAGCTTTGCTTTTCTTCACATGCTAGAAAAGTGGAATTTTAATTATCTAAAGGGAATTTTAATTACCCAAAGTTTTTTTGCAAACAGGATTAGTTTGGGGCAGTTTTATTAAGGTAAGCATTTTTCTTTTTTTTTTCTTGATAGTCTGTGTATGTGTCTCTTTCTTCAGATTTCTGTTCTTTCCCTACTCTTTGGCTGTCCTGTGTGCCTTAACAGTAATTAATCTTTCCTCTTTCAAAAACACTCTCCATCTGGACCTTCTCTCAAACTACTTCTGGTCTGTCATGGGAATTGCGTCCAATAATTTCTCACCGTTGTAATGTGCTGGTTTGGGAGAGTTCATTTATCATAAAGCTGGTTTCAATAAGAAAAAGAAAAGAGATGGCAGGTTCATATATCCAAAAGGGAATAACACTGGGAGTGATAGACCTGAGATGTATTAAAAACAACTGGAATCTGTAGCCACACTCAGTTATGATCGATGAGGATCCAGAATACTTTTTAGCAGCAATAAAACATATGTCCTGTAGGTGAGCTGAATAAAAGTTGAATATCTGAGTGTTAATTTCACTGTTTTATTAATTAAAGACTAACTGCTGTCACCCTGTGTTCAGAAAGTTGCTTTGATCTAACTGTATGTCTGGGATATGAAAGTGAAATGATAAATGGCATTTAACACATCTGGTAGAAATGTTTTACAGAGAAAGTCTACAAAACGGTTACAGTAATAATTTGCGTTTCTTGTCTGGGCTGCTCTGAAATATCTTTTATCTTGGGAGCTGTACTGTAATGGAGAAAGAATAACTACAACAGAACCATGGAACAGCCTTGGAAGAAACCTTAAAGATCACTTCATTCCAAGCCCCTGCCATGGGCAGGGACACTTCCCACTAGACCAGATTGCTCCAAGCCCCATCCAGCCTGGCCTTGAACACTTCCAGGGTTGGGGCAGCCAACCTGTGCCAGGGCCTCACCACCCTCACGGGGAGGAATTCCTTCTTAATGACTGATCTATGCCTGCCCTCTTTCAGTTCCTTTCAGTGGTTCACGCTGCTTTTGTCAGGCAAGTTCCTCTGAGATCACCCGACTGCCTCCAAGCCAGAACTGCCTGAAGCTCCCCAGACCACTGAACTTAAATGCAGGGAGAAAATAGAGCCCAAATTCACAAGACACCGAGTTTCTGATCACTGAGAGCAGTTTTTCCTATATCTCCTCTATGGAAGGGAAAGAACAAAAAAAGGTTGCAGATTGTTTTGGCCTCAAGAAATAAATCTGATGCTTTATAGATTTTCATGAGGTCTCTCGTTGTTCTCTTTTTGCAAACTGCTTTCTGCTTTCTCTGGAGCTATACATACGTTTTTCCCTTAAGATAGCCAGCTTTTTCTTTAGTGGAACTAAGGGGTCATAACTCCAGCTCTGTGGCAAAGAAGCAGACAAATATCTGAAGTTCCCTGATTAATATACATATGTCCCCGAGTTTCAGGCCAGAGCGAGTGTTATTCAAAATTACAAGCCTCCAGCTTAAAGAATAGCTAAGAGAAATGCTGACAGAAACTAAAGCTGCTCTAGCAGCGAGCGACTGCAAACAACTGAACGTTTTTATGCCCTTGAACTATTAATTATTCTGCCTTGGAAGGATTAGAAAGGACTTCTGACTGACCCAAGTTCTCCTTTGAAAACAGAGAGAGAGAAATACAGTATTCCCCGAGTCCCTGGCTAGTTTAAGGACTTACTTGTTAAATTTAAGACCTGCCAAACCCAAGCTATTATTTTCTAGCTGCTTTGTATCCAGCAGCTTCTTATAAGAAGTGACTTATGGAACATTTCAGGGCTTTTATACCAGCAACAATAACCAGCATAAAACTTGTGAGATAGGATATTAAACTGAAATATCCACAGTATATATTCATATACAACGTTTGGTGTAACAGCAGAAAACCTCTGAAGGGTTTCAATATAATTAACAACGCCATTAAAAATTGTGGAATACCATTAAATTTGATAGACATGCTGTGAATAAAAATCACCTAATTTAGCTTTTTTTATAAAGTCAAGTATTATTTAAAGAACTTGTGTGGACTTTCGTGGTAACACAAGGACTGGATTTAAAGAGTTCAGCTTCAGTATTAGACTCCTCTTCATCTTTGAAACAGTTGAAATATTTCATTTATTAGCTCATTTAGAGCAGGACAATTCCAGCTTTTAATCTCAACCTAGTTTTCATTTGGCTTCAAACAGAAATGTAGCAATTTCCACTCAGGAAGAAATAGTAATAATGATTGATATGAATCGATTCATCAGCACAGGTGAAAATAGGTCTAAACTTCAGCTGTCTGGTTTTCTAAATCCTGGCACTTTGATACAAGATTTCCAAGATTTCAAAAGAGCCAGTCTAGAGCTTAATCCAGATAAAGTGACTTTGCTGTTATATGCTGGTACACAGGAGCTCCTTTTTGGAGAGGAATACGGATTTTTACAAATATTTAGTCCAGGCGAACATTTGATGACAATTAGTAAGAAAGAAATATTTTCTCCGAAATAATTTCCCCTCTCCAGGGGAGGAAAGAAAGGAGTTTTATTTTTGTGGGAAATAGTTGAAACATGAGACAAAAGTATTTTTGTAAAGCTCTCAGAAATGTGGTGTTTTACAGCTTTTGGTGGTGTTTTCCATCTCCACCTCTCACGTTTCAGCACATGCAACCTTACCCAACATGATATGCATGCATCTTCAGTGTCTTATGTAATGTGAGATTCCCAAGAGAAAGGATGGGGTGACTCAGGCACACGGGATGCAGCTGCATGGATGGCCAGGAGAAGAGAAGCTCTTCCATTCCGAAGCATGGTGCACTGTCACACTCCTCGTGGCCACCGAGGGACGAAGCCCGGGAGAGGGGCAGTGGCTTCTGCTCGCCATGAAACTCCTGCATGAACAGCTCCTTTCTCCTGCAATTTCTGAGGAGAATGGCACAGCTCTTGGAGATTTTAATGCCAACTGCTGAGCTGAGCCATCAGCCCTGACCCCTCATCTGTGCAGCAGCCAAGACTCCAACGAGAATTCACGTGTCCCGCTTATTTATGGGTCAGCCACAACCTTTCCCTTCTCATCCCAGTCTTGGCTGCTCCATGGTTATCTCCAGCTGGAGAGGACTTTTCCATATTTTGCTTCAGCTTGCCACTGCAAGAGTAGAAAACGCAGGCTGCAACTACAGTGCAATGTCTGATGATGTGGTGGAAATGGGACCTTACTCTTTTATTTTCTTTGTTATTGGCGTTCCAGTTCCGACACAGAATCTGACTTGTTAAGGCTGATTTTCATAAAACATTTGTTAATGATTTACGTTCCTTCTTCAGTATTAATTTTAAAGGGCTGAGAGAGGTTTGGACCATTACATTAAATATATTAACATGTAGTTTTCAGAGTATTTCTGGGCATGCATGCTACGTTTGAAAATTCAATGTACTCGCAAAATTGCAAGGATAAATCAAATAACAACCAAAGCATTTCCTCAGACCAATGGGTTTAAGTGCTCTCAACAGCTGGAAAAAGTGCAGACTCTGCTATGCAAAATTGGCATGTATGGATTTGGAGCACAGACAGAACCTTGCTAAACTACAGTGATCTGTCATGTTTAAATGTGTTTGTTGTTAGCAGGGCACAGGCAAAATTCCATTACCGTGGTGTGCTGAGAAAAAGGAAACTATGCTCATATTGGGAAAAGCAGGGGAAAAAAAGCCTTTAGGAGCCAGCTTGAGGTAGAAGGGGGAGTTGTAGTTGTGTCTCTATAGCATTTTCTATTTTGACTTTTTAGAGGGTTTTTTTGGGCAAGAAATGGAAAATAAAATACCAAAACACTAGAATTCACCATAACACATGACCCTCAGAGTCAAATTTAGGACTGTACCACATGAAATCTCATATTTTAGAATTATGTCTATAGTCCATAAAGACTCTTTAGCAGTTAAAAATAGCTCCTTAAGTTTGCAGTATAAATTCTGCTGCTCCATGGTCCAATGGAGCAACCAAAAACCAGTGAGTGAGCAACTCTGTTCTTTTCTCTGTGCTAATGATGTTTCTAAAATTCCTTAACTTCAACAGGCATTCATCAAACTTGGGGAAATAAAAGAAAAAAATGAGATAGCAGGCAGAATCCAAGTAATATCTTCATTTTCTAATAAATTTTCTTTCTTCTGAACACCATCAGTCCTTTGTTTGCCTTTCCAAGATGTAGCTGTAAACCAGTTTATCAGATAAAAATAAAATTTTCTTAAATTCAGCAGCAGAGAATAATGATTTGGTTTTATGGGCCCATAAAACAACCCAAGTCTGTGGGCATTTTGAGATAATGCTGTCAATTAGAATCTGTAATGTATTCTGGGAGATATCATAAGAAAAGTGGCAGCAAACTCATTTTTCCCTTTCAAAACGACCACCTGCAATATGCAATAAAATGCAAGGATGTACTCATAAAAGAGCCATTGCTGTATCCTCCCTAATATATATGCAAATATTTCATCACTTTGAAACTTTGAGGCACACGAGAAAGCTGCTGGAAATTAACATCAGCTTCCAGTTGCCATATAAATCAGAGCAACAGCTCTTCCCCAAATAAAGTACCTGCTTAGGGGAGTGAGCTGCTTTGATTAAATGGTGATGGGAATTGGCCCTGCTTGGCATCATTGCCCACCAGGGGCAGAGCCTGGATCTCCTCCTCCCTTGAAAATGCCAGGATGGCTGCTGGAGCACCTTTTGTTGTTCTCTCTTGTCACCATCACCTATGCAAGGGGGGAACTTCTGTAGTTTAAAGCACATTTTTATCTTCTTTGGTCACTGCATCAAACCTTGCACATCGTTCTAGGGGAACCCTAGAAGTTGATAGGGCATGAAAATACCCTGGTTGAGGATGGGTGAAAACAACCTGGTTGAATGCCTGGAAAATGCCAAGGTTTTCATCTGAAAGCCTCCTCTGAAATAATTGGTAGTTTTGTGTTTTCTGCTTTTTGTACCAAAAAAGCATAGTAATTCGGCAGGACACTTCACCCTTCATAGCAGCAGGAGCCAGCAGGATTCTTACCCACACTGATGCATTCCTGGTGGAAAGCAGGCTGGAGGAGGTGATCAACATTTTCCCAAAGTTTGCTAAAAATACATATTGCTCTCTGGGACTGAATGGTCTCAACAAAATGATTGCAGAGGAGATGGAGCAGGAAGTCGGGAAGATCACGTTGCATTGGTGGCCACAGCGAGGCTGCAACGGGCAGGGTCCATCCAGGAGCAATAGCTGCTGGAGCAGCAGCTATTTTTTAAGGTTCATAAAGCATTCTTGTCCTCAGTAGATGGAGAAAAAGATCATTTAATCTCTTAAGGAAGACAGTAGAGGAGAAATAATTTGTTCCCAATCGATGTGGAGGCGCAGAGAAATGGGACATTTATTTTAATGGGCAGCAAGGACCAACAAATAGAGGTAGTGCATCAAAGTCATTCTCACTTGTCCTCCTGTGTGTGCACGCTTTTCTATCCAAAATCAGCCTTTTTTTGCATCCCTGCCAGAGGAACACTGAAAACAAAATCTGGTTCTCAGAGCTCAGAACTCAAGCAACTCAAGCCAGCTAATTAACAAAGTGGTTCATTACTACTTGCAACCAAGTGTATTCTCTTTCTAGACTAACTCTGAGCGTGTCAAGTAACGATGCTCTGGTGGAAGTTTATTTCACAGGACAGTTGATTTCCGTGTCAGAAACAGAGCTGGGAAAATAACTCATGGCAAATAATGCGTTCAGTGAATAAAGTTTCTTCTCTTTCCCATGCTCATCGTCCAGATAAGGAGTCCCTTGACTGCAGTCAGCCTTTGGAATGTTTGGAACACTGGCTTGCCAGCAGGCAGACAGCCACTTGTTGCAGGTGTGTTCTTCCAGGGCTGTTTTGGCTGCTAATTCACAACATTTCCTTGCTGGATGCAAAAATCATAGTCAGCAATAGAAGCTTCACATCTTCTGTTTTTCTTGCCTTTTGTTAGGCAGATACCAACCATTCAGTGAAAGATTTTTGAGTAGGCATGTCTTGTTTTGCACACCGGGGCTAGTACTAGCACAACACATTAAGTAAAAGAAAGAAAAAGTGGATTCCTTCCTTGGCATTTTCTAAATCTAACGGTTCCCAGACTTTCACAATACTTTTTAATGCAGGTGCCTCTAAAAGACACCACATTGCAGCAAGTCTAAATCAAGCTCAACATCTGAAAATTAGTAGAGACGTAGTTTGTCTTTAAGTGCCTCACTGGCAATTGATAAAATCTGACTAAATACCGAGAATTTTTCAATGTTACCTACTGTGCTTGCTGCCCCTGCCCTGCCTTGATGATGAAATGCTCTTCCCATTGTGGTGGATCTAAACAACCAAGGCAATGGGAAGAAGCAGTTTGTTAATGGGGTACCCATGACATTAAAAATAAACAAGTGCCTGCCTGAAAAAAAAAATCAAAAGATGGAAAAAATAATATTTTTTTAATTTCAGGAGGCACACCCCTGAGGGAAATAACTCCAGGAGTGACATAAAGGCATGTCAGTTTTAGAGACGTGAAATCTGCTATGTGATTTGGGGCTTTTTGTTTGAATGGCGCCGAGCAACCCTTCTTTTTAGCTGATGCCTAGGAATACAAATTGTCTACTAAATATCTGCAGCTGCAGTCTGCTGTGCTGTTGAAGTGTCTGCCGAATGTCACCGCTGTTTGCTTTGTGCGGCAGAGCGAAGGGGGAAGGGTTCGCGGGAAGACAAAGGCCACAGGAGCAGTGCTCAGACCTGTGCATTATGCCTGTGGTTTTTAATGTTTCCCCTTTCAGTTCCTCCTGGTTCTCGTGGTTTGTTTGGTAAGAGGCAGAGAGGTGGCAGCAGGCAGAGGATAGCTGAGCAGCCTGGGCTCGGTCAGCCGCGTGTTCTCTTCGAAATTGTAATTATTTACTACTTGTGATACTGTAGGATCTGGAAGCCTTGGCCACGGCCCAGGATCTTTTTCGAGGGACAAACGCAGACTAAGGGGAATGTCAACTTTTAGAGGGCTGAGGGTTTATTGATTTGGCTAAGAAGGCCTGTTGTGTGCAGAGCAAAGACTGTTTGTGTTCCGCAAAGCAGCAGGTCCCGTTACGGACAGCACGCGAGCGGCAGCGGCAGTCGGGCCGAATGCAGAGCGCGGCTCCAGCACCAGCCTGCAAAGGGATCACACCAAACCTCGAGATACAGAACCCGTGTGACCCTCTGGGGTTGGGTAGGACGTGCGTCTTCCACCTTCAAATGTCAGCGGTTAGCAACAGCAGGAGAAGGAGCCACAGGAAAGTTACATCCCATCACATTCCCGAAGTCAGAACTTTCTTTCAAGTCCGTCTTATCTCTAATTCGTGACTGCTGGGAAACCAAAATCACTTTTCTCTTGTTTTTCTTTTTTTTAAAGAAGAGTGAATCTATTATAATACAGTGCTGGACCACAAGGAAAAGATCAAACGGTCACATTTTTAACATTTTCATATAGCAATTTAAAATAAAATCTCCATGTTGGGTCATGCAGAGGAATGCTCTGATTCTGTGATATGTGTCTGTGGAAATATCAAAATGCAGGATGATCCCCTTCATCTCTGAATTCCTTCATTTAATGTCACATAACATGACCACTGTTCAGCCATGAATTACTTCAAGAAATAGAGACAGACATACAGTACTTTAAATAATTTCAGCTACCTGTATTTATCAGAAAAAAAACCCAAAACCCTAGATAACAAACTTACTTAAATTGTAGTTAACAAAAAATCTCTCCAAGGCATTCCTTAGTCATGCTTTAAATTCCAGACATTATACTATTCAGACACACTTGGGATAATCTTGGTTGTGTTTTGAATAGATAATCAACTAAAAGATTATGCTTGAATCTTATAAATTAAACTTAGATTCTCCAGCAAATATACCCCACTCGCATCACGCTTGTGTAACACTTCAAGTTGGGGATTTTATGATTAATCACAGATCTGAAAGAGGATTTCCTTTATTTCTCGTAGTAAACATATTATTGAAATGTGGTTACTCAGAGCTGTGCAACATATGCTACATGTAGTAGCACGAGTACAGATTTTTGTGACAAAATATGACAGCTGAAGTGCTAATGAGCGACAGAAGTGTGCTGTTCCATGAAAATGTCTGAGTTTTTTCAGACTCTTACATTTCCCAACAGGAGAGAAATGGGAGTGAATGAACCATGTACAGTAACACATGGAAATGAATTTTCTGCAGACTTTTCAGGGTTGGGTGAGTATTTGTGGATATATTAAAAGCAGTCATATCTATGGGTGGCCTGCTTTCTGGGAGCAGTTGCTGAAGTGGTGTGCAATTCAGGGTTCTGTGCCCACATGTGTCTGAAAACCATCTTCAGCCGCCCAAAATTCAGATGTGCAGCTATAGCCACCTCTGTGAGACTTTTTTTGTAATCAAGGGAAAGAGGCAGACACCTCTAAAGGCCAACAATGTATATAAAATATATGATACAACCAAGGTGCTTAGCTCTGTCCATGAGCCCAGAGAAAGCTGAGACACTGGTGACAGAGAGCCCAGACAGATGACTTGGATTAAATGTTTATTTTTTTAGTGTTTTTAATGCTAGAGGTAGGTGAAGAGTCATCCCTGTTCACCATATGTTCATTTATTCTGAGGTAGTATAAAAGGCAATATGGTTGGAATGATAGTTCTGCTTTCCCATCTTCTGTATGTGGAGATTTGCACTTAAATTTACCTATTTCATTACTTTTTAGTGTTTTATTTTCCATGTAATCACATGTGGCTTGTATCAGACAGGTGCTAAGCATTTTATTAAACTGCAGACAGAAACAGCTAAAAGTTTTTAGAGGCGACGCGCTGAAATTTGATTTAATTTCCCTTAGCTACAGGAAAGCAAAGCAATTGCCACTATAACTATTGAATGTTTGAACATCAGAGTGTTCTTAAAAACATACTGTTAGTTTGTGGGGTTGCTACTCGCCTCAGAAAGATAATTCTGCTCACAATTTGATGATTAGGAGTTGCTGAAAAGAAATTAAAATCTGAGCCAAGAAATAACTGCACAGAAAATATTTGTAAATACAACCCTGGATAGTTTCACTTAAATTAAAAATATTTAAGAATGTGTAATTTATTCTGACCCATATATTATATCTACATTTTAAAAATACTTTAATGGAAAAACTCACAATGTAACTGAAAAACAAGACAGATAATTAAACCTAGGAGAAACTGGTCAGTCTGAACATATAAGCACCATTGATATTACTGATAAATGTACCAAAACTGCTTTTAAATAAAAAATAATAGTTTTATTCAAGGAGCAAATGTTCTTATAAAGCTTCAAAATCCCTTTGGTCCACAGACTTTTTTGGCAGAGACATTCTGGTGCTGCTTCCCCCCAGGCTCCACTGCTGCTCTCCCCCTCACCTACCCCTCCGGTGCTGAGGCGTAAATCCATTGGCCCAATCTGCTTTTTCAAGCTGGGTTTCCTTCCCTTTGCCACTTTTTCTGCAGGTGCTTTTCCCTGGTACTGTACAAGCTCCCGTTTATTTCCCTCTTGGATTTTAAACCAGCACTTTGGAGCAGTTCCCACACTGTTTGCTCCCCCAGTTGGCTACACAAAGCTGTTAGAGAGGTTTTATTCAGCAGAGGCAGCTGGCTAGGCAAAGGCAACGTTAACTACTATCATAGCTATAAAAATAAAACAGAGTTTAAGACCATAACTGTGGCAATAACCTTGCCCTAAGAGTATAAAACAAAATGGGACCCATTATGGATATTTTTTTTTTATTGCCATCTGTCACGATTTCCATTTTGGATGATTCTGGAACAGTTTCATATTCTCTTCACACTAAACAAGCTTGGAATAAAATGCAAGTTAGAAGGAAACAAGATAGCATTAAATCAACTTGCCCTGGTATGTGCAAACATTGCCATCATCATCCTGATTTATTCCTTCCTGGCTTTTAGGATGAGGGCATATGGTCTCCATTCCAGTGAGAACATCCAAGCTGGGAAGCAGGGAGCAGCACAGAGGTCCAGAGCATTTCTGTTTGAGTAAATCCCCTTGAAATCACAGAAGGGACATGGAAAGTAAAGCCTCTTTTCTCTGTCAATGGGCATTTCTAAAGAGTTCTGGGTTATCCTTCCTGTTCCCAGCGTGTCTCATTTCCCCAGTGTTTACTGCTCACCAGAGAAGACCTTCCCTGAGTGGAAATCTCTGATCCCTTTCTCCTCTCTACGCCACTGACCGCCTTTTCCAGGCTTTCCTTGGAGAGGAGGTCCATCAGGAAGGAGGGAGCTCAGCAAGAAGATCTCCACAACTCACCAAAACTGCTCGTCGTGTCGCTGTGAAGGTCGCAGCAGGGAATCTGAGATGTCCCATGGGCGACCAGGGAAGGTGATCTGACAATAGGATAAGCAGTGGCATCAAAAAACTTTAATGCCAGAAGAGAACCAAAGAATCACAGAATGGTTTGGGTTGGAAGGGACCTTAAAGATCACCTGGGTCCAATCCCCCTCTCATGGACAGGAACCTAGAGCTCTGCATTTTGTGCAAGAGATAGCAAGAAGGGACGGGGTAAAAAGACCATACTGTGAAAAACAATATCCCTTCCCTTTTAACATGTCAAAACTGTTCACAGGGACGAGGTGAAAGCTAGTGAAAGGATCATTATAAACAGAAGTGATCACTGAGGGATAAATGTGACATGTTGGGAAGGAGCCAGCCTAACTTGTGCAAATGGCAAGTATGAGCCCCACATCTACCTGAGTTTTGGGAAGGGGAGGTTGACAGTGTCACTGGGTATTTTGAGATCAATGATCTGGCTGCAGGAAAAGCAATGGTACATCTTCCAGAGCAGGAGAAATCTCCCTGGAGATAACACTTTGCTGTATCCTCATTGCAAACTCCAGCACTGCATCATTCTGGCTGCACCCAAAACCTACAGTCTGCGCCCAAAAAACTACTCTCTGCACCCAAAATCTACCACCTGCACCTGCTCTGTGCAGCAGTCCAGATCTCACCAGAGGGACAGACACTGTCTCTTCATTACCCACTGCTTTGTCAGCCTTTGGGCCACCTGGAAACTAGCTTTGCCATGATTGTAAGGCTTGCTGGCCAGGGCACTGCTAAGCATCACACAGCCAAAATTTCTGGCCGTGCCCTGGCTGCAAAGATCCACAGGAAATGCTGCCACCAGCCATGAGTCCTCATTTGTGATTAAAGAGCTGTACTAGAGCTATCAATAGTGACCCCACTTAAGCCAGGGCCACTGTGTAAACCTCTGCCCTCAAATCTGTATCCATTACGGGCATGCAAAGCTGTGGCCTGTGATTTGCACCCTCTGAAGAGCCCAGCCTAGATGGAATTATACTCTCACTATGTACATATATCATTTCAATTCAATCCCACTTCCACCTACAAGGCACTGCAGGCTGCTGTGGGAAGAGCGTAGCTGGAATGATGTAACTATAAATACAATCAGGAGTTTTTGATGCCACGGCTGTGTAGGCCCAGCTATGCTAGAATGATTTTTTTTTTGGAGAGTAGGTACAGAAAGGGTGACACAGTAAGTGAAAACAGTCCTCAGCAATCCCCCAAAATACGAAACTAAAGTGTTTTGGGGCTAGAACTTGCCACCCTATTAAAATATCCTCATCCGGATTGGTCCGTGCAGTATTTTTATATTTCAGGTGAAATGATTTTAACTTTACAAGGTTTGTTTGTGAGAAACTATTTTAAATCCAAAGTTGTTTAGTTGCCAGCCAACCGAGTTATAATAAGTATATAGTTACAAATTCTTACATCCACTTCTAATTTTTGATTTCACTAAATCTTCTTTCCCAACAATAGGAATTAATGTAATGTAGCTGTAGAGAATTTCCTTTACTTTATCCCTTCCTTTTCTAAGGAAATCAATCTGAATTAGAGAATTTATTATCACCAGGACAAATTTTCAGTGCCACTAAATTTAGGAGGGAAACAAAGCACTTGGGCAGAGATCCCTGAAACAAAGCAAAGCAGCTGCTGACCTGTCAGTATAAAATATCCTACAAATGCATAAATGTGTGACATATGTTCACTGGAATATTTTTGACACAATTTTGGCTCAGCATACTGTGTATATCTTTCTCTAAATGCTATATATAAACTCTTGTTTAATATTCAGAGAATTGTGCACCATTTCCCAAAAGCATAAATTACAGAGATAATATTTCTCTGTCATTAAATGTTTATGTCCTAAAATAAAAATTCAAGGTTAAAATCATCTCCCGATTGTCACACCAGAAAGGAAACATCACAGAAAATACACATGTAAGTGTATTTACAATTCACTTCTTCCTGCAGCAAAACTCTGTCACTGAATAATTCATCCCCTCCTCTCCAAGCTCCAGTTTGCCCACTCTGAACAGAAAAATGCTCCCAAAAACCAGAGGTTTCCTCCTGGCAGTCTTCTTCTTCCAAAGGTGTTGGCCAGGTCACAGCTATCCCCAGAGAAACACAAACAGATCCCAAAGTGTGAGGCAGCCTGCAAGTTCCCTAAGTCATATTGTCACTTCTGGCTAGGCTTTGACCATAGTTCAGTGCCACAAGCATCTTCCTCCTACTGGTGTTTCCAAAGAGTTTCCTCTGTGAGGAAAACATCGTATCATGGAATGGTTTGGGAAGGGACCTTAAAGATCATCTCGTTCCAACCCCCCTGCCATGGTTAGGGACACTTTCCACTAGATCAGGCTGCTCAAAGTCCCATCCAGCCTGGCCCTGAACACTTCCAGGGATGGGGCATCTAAAGCTTCTGTGGATAACCTGTGCCAGGGCCTCACCACCTACAGAGTCAAGATTTTCATCTTAATATCTAATCTATCCCTCCATTTGAAGCCATTCCCCCATGTCCCATCCGTTCGTGCCCTTAGAAGAAGTCCTCTTTGTCTCTCTTGCCCTCTCTGATGGGGCATAAATAATGAAATATTTACAAAGGGGGAAAATTGTTTGCATGTTGCATGCCAGACTTTATCTGTTTACTTTTCCAGGGTCAAACTGAGTTTTCAGCATCCATTTCCCTTGGCACTCGGAAGACTTGTCAGAAAAGTAGCAAGATACAAAATGTGAGTTTTCAGAGGGAAGAAATGTAAATTTTCCTCATAATTTTTTATGTTCTAAAGATCTTAATGTTTTACAGAGTGATAAGTTCCATACTATTAATTTTTATATGATCTGCATACTGGTGAATGAGTCTATACCCCAAAATTATTTCCCATTCTACTGCTGTTTATCTAGTATAATGTTATTTCAGTTGGGAGCAAAGCTGCTACAGTCAGCCATTGTCATCAGTGAGTTGAAGCAATATGTTTCTGAGTCTCATTTCAGACACTGTCATTCCCATTGCAATTTTTGTGGATGTTCTGGTACAAATCCCTCATGCAAAAACAGCGGCACAAATTGTGAGAGCCCAATGTCTGGATCCATGCTGTGGGTTTGGGTTTTTGTGCTTACAAAGAAATGAAACCCTTAATTCTAACAATAACTGTCTTTTTCAATCAGGCCACACGATTACATCTGTAATTTAATAGGATACCTTTGCAATGTTCTCCTGTCATTTGTTGGTTATGGAACATTCAAAAACGCCCAGAATGAGAAAGGTACAGAAAATTGCTTGCAACTAGTGGAAGCACCATTTCATTCTGTATTGGTATAGGATGTATGTGCCATTCAGTGCCCATGAAAAATTGTATGTCTTTTCTTTTTATGATCATTATTAAGGCAAGTCAGAGAAGAGACATTATTCACCAAGTTTCATCAGCTCAGGCTGCTGCTGCTGCTGCTGGAATGTAATCTGTAATGTATTCTGGAAGCGGTTGCAAATTCTTTTTCCAGTTTCCATGATATCTAGGATTGTACATATGACGTTATACAGCTGACTACTAATAGAAAAAGTAACAAAAATCTCCTAGTGTGAGCAGAGGGCTAAAACTAATAAGACAACAGAAACACAAAGCTCAGTTTTAAAGGAAAAAAAGAGCAGTCAGGGGGTCAACGAAACACTTAGAGTAAGTATGGTCTCTACCTTACTGCAAAAGGAACAAGAAAAAATCTGATTTTTGAAGATTGCTGAAATATCTATGAAGGTTTCTCCATTCCTAATGTTTACTTTTATAGATAAACCTGCTTTTAAGGAAAAGCGCTTGTTGCAGAAATTATGGGATGAAAGCGGATGGATCATGTTACGTAGCTGGGCACCTTCTGTGGTCATCATGGTCCTTTCTGATACTAAAATAAAACAGCTAAATATTCTCGGATTTACCAAGCCGTTTGTGGAGCCCTGTGACAGCCTCTGTGTAGCAAAAGCTGTAATTAAGATTATTTGGTAATGTCTTAACAGGGAGGGACAGTGATGCAGCCAAATCCACGCTGGGAGCTGAGATCAGCATTAATGAGTGTCCTTGGGCTTCTTTTGCCCTTTGCCTTCTCAGTCCCCAGCATTTCTCCTTCTCATGCGGAAATCATCCCTGAAAAATTCAAGGCCAAGGAGAGCCGTGTCCTAATTGAAAACAAAGCCCTGTTGAGTAAGAGGATTGGTGCATTTGACTCAATTAGAGTTTGTGTCGGACACCGTGAGCCATAATTTATCTGGGAAAATTGCGCCTGTAGTCACACAGCAGCCCTTCAGACTGACCTACATCCTCGGGGAGCGGGGTTTGTTCTCGCATTCCTTTGAACCTGTGTCTACTGAACGCTGCTGATGGCACCAAGCAGAGGTTTGGGAATTGCAGCTCCTTTCACTGGGCTCGGTGTTGTCTGCCATAAATATTGCAGCTGCAAACCGAGCGGGGGAACAGAGCACAACAGTAACTGGAAACGAGTTGACTTCTCAGCCTCTGTGGGCAATAAGGTCAATTTAACAGAAAAAAAGGGGATCAGCAAAGCATTCCACAGTGCCTAAATATAGACTTGCTGTTTGGGTTCAGTTCTTTGTCAAAGCACCACTTTGTTAAGTCACCACTTAATCCTTCATCTGATGGGGGTCTTCAGGACTTCTTCTTCTAAGTTGTTACTTTCTCTGGTCTCACTCTTTAAAGTCTTTAACAACTCTAAATCTCTAAAAAGCACACTTATGATTATCTGCTGCTTTTCTATCAGTGTTCTGCCTCTGTGGGTGCTTGGAGCTGGACACCTTTGGTTATCTGGCCTTTGTAGTACCTGTTATATCAGTCACCTTTGCCTGACACTGGCTCACAGTTCACACAGTGACACCTCTAGAAGATGAGCTGTAAAGCTCCTTGGGTACCTGAGGGACATCACCTATGCCACCGGCACAGGAGCCAGATATATCAGTGTTCGTCCTTAGCAGCAGAGTTAAAGGCACTTCACCAGTTAAATGACAACAGCGTGTGGACAGATGCTTCAGCATCAGTAGAGAAGGAAAGAGCATCCTCAAGGTGCTGGTAAACGGCAGAGTAAGTGTACACGGTTACTGGGGAGACAGGGTATGGAGAGCAACATTTTTGCTTTGTAGAGAAATTTTAAAGGCTCTTTAGTGTCTCACATTCATTGTTTCAGGGTTTTCCCCCCCCTCTAACTACCTTTTTTTTAGATGAGGGTTGTATTCTGCCATTTAGCCAAGCCATTACTGCTGCTGATGTCCAGCTTATCAGGAAGGGACAGTGTATTTAGGAGTTAAGGATCTGAGCTAACTGTTGGTCCCATATCCTTCCTGTGTGTTGGCTACCTCCACACCCATACATCATTTTCCCCTTCCCTGTACCTTTTCCGCTCCCTCTGCCTTTCCCCTTGGTTTTCCTGTTTGATTCCCTTTATTGTCCCATTTACCAGTCCTCTCTGCCTCACTCTTAGATCATTTTGTGTCAGTGAATAGGAAAAAAACCCATTTGCTCCTTACGCCATCGCCTTCAGAGAATCTTTTTCCTTTGGTGTCCACTTGGAGGAAATAGTGACTTTTTGTGCAAGAAGGTGCCAAACCAGGTAACCGAACCAGCTCTCAGCCCACACAGCCACTGCCTTGTATCGGGGCAGATTCCAGCTTATTTTTTAATGAAACCTTTGCTTTATGTGGATCGTTGGACACCATGGAAGCATTCTTCACTGGAAGTGTTATCAGGCATTGGATCAGGCTGCCCAGGGCAGTGGTGGAGTCACTATCCCTGGAGGTATTTAAAAGGTGTGTAGATGTGGCACTTGGGGACATGGTTTGGTGGTGGGCTTGGCAGTGCTGTGTTAGCAGTCGGACTCGGTGGCCTTAGATATCTTTTCCAGCCTAAACTATTCAATGATCTTATGATTAAGGTCTAGCTATGAAACCTATGTAAAAAATTCCTCCCAAGATGCCATTTATTTTTCCTCTGCTCCCTATCAGGTTTTAGATGGCTGGTGGAGAACCTGACTGCCCTGCTCTGCTGCCTGAGGCTTCCTGAGGTAGAGTGAAGTGCTGAACAGGAGATAAATGTGCTCCACCACTCCGCCGTGTTTATTGATCACGCTCAGGTCGTGCTGGCTCGAAGAAAAACAGCCCAGAAATCTCAGACAAGAATAATCTTTATGTGACTCTCTATCTATGAAATACAGATTTGGGAACTTCCCATCTATAACGGAACCTTTGCACAGGTTGGACAGGTTTATTCCTAGTCATGGGGATTTGTCTCCTACTGTAAGCAGCCGTGTCTCTTGCTGCATCTCCCAGAGCAAGTCACACAGCGCTCCAGAGGATTTCACGTTTTAACAATCCTCTTTTCCCATTGTACGGCTGGGAGGGACTTCCTACATTTCATGTAATCAGCATGCAAATTTGAGAGCTTCCCATAAAATCCTGCAGTAAACAGGATACGTTTGCTCTAAACAGATTTCACCCAGTAACAATTCACTATAAATTCAGCTAACATCAACAGACTCCTGTTTTCCCTCGTGCTCCTCTAATGTCTTTTTCCTGGTGTAGAACAACAGGAGAAAATTGCTGCTATTTGTCCCCAGACTGAGGTATTTAAATTAAGCTGAAGACACTACCAGTAATGGTGATACTCTGGGAGTCAACTGCATTCCTTTTCATTGTAAATATGAAGTCGTGAATGGAATTATGATTGCAATCAATTGGATTCAGTAAAACTAGTTCATAGGTATTTCAGAAAACTGAAATGGGAATAGGTTATTAGAAATGTAACACCTGAGATACAAGCAATTTCACAGAAGCTTTGTTTACTGAAGTGTACTAACAAACTGTAGATAAAACAGGCTTTTAGCACATTATTTAAATAATTGTCCCTAAAATTGACCCTGCCACTCTGTTAGAAAGGAAAAATAAATCAAGGAGGAAATTCCAGTTTTGTACATGTTGAAATTCCTGGTTTTTAATGCTGAAGATATGGATTGTTGTTTCTTACCATGTTGTTACATGGTAAGAAAGCCATAAAAAAATCTTCACTCAGTGGATTCGATCCTGTATGAGGTTGGGAAATGGCAATGAGTCTCGCTGGACACTTACAAAATGTAGGTTAAAATTATACTCTCTTAATTCATAAGCTGATGTTTTGAGATAAAAGCTCTCAGACACATGTTTTTTGGTTTCTAAGTAGTCTTATTAAGGGGTAAATGCACAAACAAAGTAGATACTCAGAGACAAAGGTCAACAGCAACTTGGGCACCAAACTGGTGCTGCATTAAAACAATTCAAGGCCGTTGGCAGAGCAGTAAGAGGGTGAAAAAATGGGCTGATTTATTTTAAAGAGAACGTAAACATTGTGTTAGTGGTGACAGTTGACAGTGAAAACACTGCTGAAATTGAGTGTGAGACAGAGGGTTTTTTTCGATAGCCACAGGATGTCCTTGGAACAGAGTCTGCATCTCAATGAGCTGGGTGCCACTCACAGTACATTAGAAAGAAATTAGTTAGGGTTGAACATAATTATCGTGTCAGGGTAGTTTCCAGTCCGAGATCCATCGTTCTGGCTGGGAACCATGTCATATTGAGGAAAAATTAGCTTGCTTACAAATACACAGCAGATTATTTCCAGACCTGGCACGACGCTTCTCTCCACCTTTCTCCTTCCTCCCACTGTTTCTTTTTGTTTAAAGCGCAGCTATGAGACTCACATCCCATCTCAGCTGCTTTTGTCAGGACAGCTAATGAGCTGGGGCGGGATGAGAAAAAAAACACAGTGGAAATGGGGTCATGGAGAGGTTAAACTTCATGAATTTATTCATTGGGATTCAGCTCACGCCCTCTCGAAATGAGATGTCATCATTAAAATTGTGGATGACACTGTTGCACAACGATGCTAGAAGGACATGAAGGAAATAGTATTTGTTTAGACTTTAATATATGACTGTGATAAGAAAACAAGCCCAAATTGTACCAACCATGTCAGAAACATACTGAAAACAATCTATGTAAGGTGTTGTAAGGGAGAAATGTTCCAATTTAATTTTAAAAATCCCCAACAGCAACAACAACAAAAAAAGCAAGCAGCGATATCAACATTCTTTTCTACTTTTCTGGAATTACAGTTGTGAGACGTGAACAGCATGAATATCTTGGGAATAAAATTATTGTTTATTCCATCTCAGTACTTTTGATCTAGCAGAAATATTGACCGTGTTTTTAACGGTGGCAACTTGTTTGAAAAGGAAAGAAAGCAGAGTCACAATCAGCTGTGATGGAGCCTGGGAGGGCCGGACTAACTGGAGGTGTGACCTGGAGCTGAGCTAGGGCTCACAGGGGTGGAAGGTGACCCAAGGGCCATCTTTCCCCCTGACCCCAGGCAGAAATCAGCCATACCTGGCACAGTCCTGACAGGTGGCATTCTGGCTTCTTCATAAAGGCTCGGAATCCTCTCCCAAAATATCTCATTTAGTGCATTATTGTCTTCTACTCTGAGGTGCTTTTCAAGGGGCTAAAAGAAGTCTTCCTTGCTGTGACATTGCTGAGACCACTGGTTTATGCTTCATCCACCACAAACCCTTTGCTCTTTGCCCTCTGCGTATTAAAAGCTGTCATCTCATCCCACCCTCACTTTTCTGTCCCTTTCTCTCGCAACACCCCTTCTCTCATGCCCATTTCAGGGTGTCTCCTGGCTCCCATTTCCCTCTGAATTCCCCCCTGGCTCCCATCACCTAAAACATCTCCAGCCCTTCCTGGCTCGTTGCAGGATGCAAATCTAATAAGCCAACTCTCAACTCGTACATCCAGCTTATTATAACTGGAAGTCTCAGTTATGAATGGTATTTTTCCAACCGTCCTTGAGACTGCCTTATTTTTTAAGAATTTATGGGACTCCGAAGGTAAGCGAGTTGCCCACTGAAAGGTTGCTGGCTCATCAGTGAGATTTACAGCCCACTAATGACTCCATAATAAAGTAAATGCAGGAGTGCTGGGCCATCGGGGAGCTGTCACAGGAGAAAACTGACAGCAGTTTCTGTTCCTTTCCAAAGCCTCTTTTGCTCCCGATGTGAAAAAACAAACAAACAAACAAAAACCAACAGAACAAACAAACTAAAAAACCAACAAAAAACAACCCAACTTGGTCTGTGCTTCAAGAAGAGACTTAAGTTATAACGAAATAGAATCTTTCCAGTTCAAGACAAAGCCCAAGCTTCTGGCGCTCCGCTTTAAACGTGGTCAATGAGATGAAAGGAAGTCAGGCCTGAATAAATACTGTGGAATGCTAAACAGGATTTCTACCAAACAATAACTAAATGCCCTGCAGAAGAAAGCCTGCCTGCTGATTATCCTCCAGCGCTGTGCAATTACCAGCCATTGTATCGTGACTGTCCCGCTTGGAACAGCCTCCGTTTTACAACTGAGGAAACAACGTATAGGAGGCAACGTCCCAGGAGATACCAATTGTATTGGCAGGGAAGGGAAGTGTGCACATATCCAGTAGATAAACCAGGCTGTAAATTGATTTTAATGGAATTGAGATCTCTTAGGAAACAAAAACCCTTATAATTTTCTAGCAGTACCTATGGCGCTTTCTCTGCTCTGCACTGGTGATGCCTGCTTGGATTTTGTATTGATCTGGGAGAGATTGACTTTCTGGACAGCCCTTATCACCACACTTCATTGGTTTTGTGGTCCTGAGCTTTCAGAGGCGTTGCTGTACCCCTACTGCTGAATCCTTTCTCTTCTAATCAGCTACCCTGGGAAAGAGAGAGACTGTAAATCAATTTTTCTTTTCTCTTCTTCAAGTCAAAACATTATAAGATGGATAAAATACCATATTTCTCTGTGATATTAACTACTAAGTGATAATGCATCTGAACACAAGAAACTTTTTAATCAGAGCTTGTATCTGCAGAGCTCCAATGCTGAGAAGTGCACAGCACCTGAAAGGCAAACCCTGCCTTTGAAAAAAGCACCTCACACATTGAAAAGAAGCTATTTTCCACATGTCTCAGTGCATTTAAGGACTACAACTGCATAACCTTAAGCAAGACAGCCACAAAACGCAGGTTCTTTTAGTAGCACTTTGGCTTAGGTGACTTTTTCAGAATATTGTATGAGCTGAGGGGTTTTTTTTTAAGCTCAAGTAAGCAGATGAAAAAATTGGGTGCAGAGGGGCAGAATAAAAAACTGACCTGGAAAATATCACATAAATGGAACTGCAAACACTGATCTTAGTGAAAACCTGGAGGAAAATGCCAGCCAGAATTACACATTACCCTGAAAAGAACAAAGCACTTTTTCCTAGAGCTACTGAAGCTTCTCTTCTGCATCTGCAGGAATATGGTGTGTTTTACATTCCAGGTGTCCTCAGCTCACTCAGTTCACTCCTTGAGACATTCAATCTGGAATTTGTTCCATGCAAATTGTCCCTACATGGTGGACAAGCAACAAAATTATGCAGATTGTGAAAAATTAGTCCATTTGCTTTCATTTGCTGTCAAGTATTACTTGGAGGCTGAGGAAGTTGGAAAGTGGAGCAGCAAAGATTTTCCAAGGAAATGGCAAAAATTTGCAGACATAAGCACATGAAAGCTGAGCTGTAAGGTGGTGGTAGGGGACAAACTGCTTTCCAAATTACAGACAGCTAGGGCAAGGAAAAGGAGCATCAAAGAAGGAAATGTTAGGAAAAATTAAGGCTGAGATACTCCTGGAAGACCTAATTCTGCCAAGGGGCTGTTTGAAGTGGGCAGCTAGTAAGTAGGGCTTGGAGCAAGGTACAGAAATGTCATAAAATTACTTCTTTATTTTGATTTGCACTTTTCCCACAAGAATTTTGATGTTGTTTCAGGAACTCCTACAAGCCAAAACAGAGCAAGCCAAAATCAGCAAGCCCAATACGCCACTTCCTTTGAGGAAGGCAAGATATGGTGTTTCAAAGCCTCCATCATCTGGTCTCTCTGAAGGCATTGCTTTTTCCTTCTGCCTTTGAAATCCTATTTGAAACCCATATTAAATCATTTAAGATGAAGGACGATAGATTTAGATTAGATATTAGGAAGAAATTCTTTACTGTAAGGCACTGGAACAGGTTGTCAGGAGAAGCTGTGGCTGCCCCGTCCCTGGAAGTGTCCAAGGCCAGGTTGGATGGGGCTCTGAGCAACCTGGTCTAGTGGAAGGTGTCCCTGCCCACGGCAGGGGGTTGGAACTGGATGGTCCTAAAAGCTCTTTCAAACCCAAACCACTCTGTGATTCTGTGATGATTCTACTCCCATTCCGGGCACAGCCTGTAGGGATGGAAGGAAGGTGGCTGTGCCACGCGGCCGTGGAATGGTGCCAAGGTGCTGCTTGATCATTCAGTCCCTCACTTGAGGGCACTGATACCAGGGACAGAGCATGTACATTGGCTGTCGAGTGTTTCACAACGGTGCCTTTCCCACAGAGGTAAAAATTACCTCTGCTCTAAAGCTCCTGACCCCAACCCGTAATCTTGATCTGAGCTTCCTCCAAGAAGGAAAAAAAAAAAGTTGGCATAATGAAGTTATGCCTGACCTCAGATCTTGATACGGAGAGACAAGAATCAGAAGGCAGAGCTCTGGAATGACAAGAACTACCTTATATTCTCATTTCTGGCAACGTTTCTCCTGGAGACCTGAGGGAGTCATTGTGTCCCTGTGTGCCCTGCTTTCTCCACGTAAACAGAGGCAGCCGTGCTTACCCTCACAAAGGTATCTTGAGGTCTGTCACCCAAGACTGCTAGGGGCGTTTAGAACTGCCTGGGAAAGTTTGTGCTTTTTGTTTCCTAGAGAACAACCAGGATGCGCAGCTTCTACGCGGCTTTGAGATGTTTACACGTGGCTGTTTGAATCAGCCCATTGCCAACACAAAGTTCACGAGCAGTTTGGGAACCTCCGTGTGTTTACTGTCCCTTGACATGCACGATAATTAGGCTGCAAGTACAACATGTTTGGATCTCCTGGCACTGTTTCTCTCTTACAGGCAGTTTCTACCCCAGCTGCCCTGCTGCACCTGGTGGAGAAGGAGGAGGAGGAGGGAGAGAGATCTGAGCAAAGACACAATTCCTTACAACCCTGCTCCATCTCTCTGGGGACTGAGGCATTAGGACAGGTTCTTTCCTCCATGCTCGGCTGTCCTAAAGGGGGTCTGAGACCCTGGTGGGCTGAGTGTTGCCTCTCCATGATGTCACTCTGGTACAGGCTTGCTGTCACCTGCTCTTCAGCTCAGCCTCGCTCTCTACTGCGTGAATTTTAGCTCCTTTTTAGCTCAAAGAAAATCCCACACGTCTTTATCCACAGGAGTATTATTCTCCCAGAAGAGAAGTGGGCTGAGTCATTTTGGGGGATCAATTTCCTAGACCTCCTTACTCAGTCTCCTCCTTAAGTCTCCCTCTTACAATGAGATAGATCCTCTCTTTCTAAATTTGCAGTGCCTCTCATCACACAGGGCACAGACACTTCAAATCCCTTTTGAGGGCTCCAGATCTTTGCTGCTGGGGAGAAAAAAGAGAAGAAAATAAAATGGGAGAAAAACTCCCTTGGGGAGATGTGACCAACCTGGTTTAGTGGAAGGTGTCCCTGTGCATGGCAGGGACTTGGAAATAAATAATCTTTAAGGTTCCTTCCAACTCAAACCATTCTATAAGTCTGTGAAATTCAAGGACCAGCAATGCTATGCAGAACCACATGGTTGTTGCTCCAAAGAGCTGTTCTTAAAGGCTCAGAGAAAAAAGATGAGAATACAAACACTTTATTCCCAATCTAACTCTCCTTTAACTCAATCATTCTTCTAGCCTCAAAAGTTCAGAAAATAGTCTCTTGCTTTATGCAGGTGATAAGATGGTGTTTCTACTGCATTATAATTGCATGATTTGATACAGGTTTATATGTGAGAAAGCTGTCCTTTGCCTTTGTGTCCTCCACTTGCATGAAAGCTTGGAGCAGATTCATTTACCTCCAGAAGGTTGCACTGGTCTGACAAGTGCACAATGACAAAAAATTCATTGCACTTGATTTTCAGGACAGTCAGATTATTACACCTCATTTTTTTCCTTCTCGGTTTGGCTTTATCCTGCTTTTTTTCCCCCTCAGTTTGGTTCATTAATCTTATCCTTTCCATCCTCTTTCCTTGTCCTACACACTATCCTCTCAGGTTTCCTGTTTGATAGCTGAAATATAACAGGGAACAGCTACTTTTACTGCTACTTCTGTCAGTGCAAGTAGAAGCAAAAGGGTCATGAGGCTTCAAATAACTGCCACAGGTGCCTGTAAGTTGATTTTTAGTTTTTCTTTCATTTTTCTTGATTTGGAATTGAAGGGAAATCAAACAACCCAACTCCTCTTAGATGATCTTTAAGGTTCCTCTCTAAGCAAACCATTCGGTGATTCTGTGATACTGTGCAGAGCTGTGGAGAGACAGCTGGTGCTCACTAGCTCCAAAAGTTTCTTTCTGTGAGGCATGTCTCTTAGCAATATCGTTCCTTCTGCTGTGGAACCCAATTATTATCACTCCTGCTCCTCAGATTTGGATGGATTTACGCTAAAAGTTTTGAAGTAACAAATGTTAAAAGACAAAAAAGAAATCTTCCTAAACACATGAAGGTGTTACTGTGTGAATATTATTTCCTGCCATACAAAAGGACACAGTGGTTGTTAAAATTGGAGTGGCTGGAAGAGGCAGCAGCCTGGAAAGCCTCTCACATGGCTCCACCAATGCTCCTGGCCTTCAGCAAGGAGGGGACACCTTAGAAGACAGCAGATCGAGTTGGCAAGATGATGCAGCATGGCTGCAGCTGTCCCAAAGAGCAGCAGGCCCAGAACAGTGCTCTGGTTGAGTGCCAAGCTCCATCTGGGCAAGAGCTGAGGTCCATTTCTATGGCCCAGTGCCCTGCTGATGCCATGCTTTCTGTCCTCCCAGCTCATTCGGGTGGAGACCTTTGGTTCAGTGCTAGCTCTGCTCTAGCAGCTGATTTCGGACACTTTTCTTCCCTGGTTTTGTTTGAAATCTGTCTGAAGGCAAAGATCCTGTCTTTGCCCCTCATGGCACCCAGCCGCTCGGTGCCGGCTGTCCCAGCACAGCTGCGGGGCTTTATTTAATACAAACCTGCAGTTTGGAAATGCTCTGGATGCATTCTTTTCAAGCCATGGAGATGTCTATCCTTCGAATTGGACATCAGACTGTAAATAATGTCACTTGTCTTTGCAGCAAGAGATGACACTCAGTTAATAGGATGGCAAAGTTCATACGCTACCCGATAATTAAAAAACAAGGGGACAGACAGACCACTTAAAAGGGTTTCCCGCTGTGACAGATTCCATGGATAATAACATTTTCGTACTGCTGTAAAACACTACCACATTGGCTGTAAATTCTCCAGCAAGGGTAATGAGTTGTAGGAGTGTTTGCCTTTCATTTGTTTTGTAGTCTGATGCCCAATCCTGTCTGAAAATAAAAGCACGATGCTTCCATCGCTTGATCAATTGATCCAAAACATATCTTAAAGAAGCAGCTCTGCTCTCCCTCCAGTGCCTAATTTCAGTTGTCTAATTAAAGCAATATCATTTGCATTTCTGAGGTATGTGGCTTTTGCTCTGCACAAATAAACACCATGTCTGTGATTTAATTCTCTTCTTTTTTCCTCTAGCAGCTCACTTTTCATATCTTTCTGTACATTGGCTTCAGTTTATTTATTTATATTATCTTTATTTTTAACTGAGTATCTCAAACACTCCCTTCCCTCCTTCCACCATAAATTTTTGTGGCAGGGACCAACCTTTTTCCTCATCTGCCAGCAGTCTCTTAGCACAAAACCCTAGGTAAAGCCCACTTCACAGTAGATAGCATTTCAAATCTTCATGGGCTCAACCTTTACATTTCATTTGTGTCTTTGTTAACCTCAGAATAAGTAAGTTCCCAGCTTATTTTCTTTTGGTTTTTTTTTTTTTTTTCCTTTTTGGTCTTAATTCTAATGAAAGGGACCACTCCTCCCATCCTCCCATTTCCTTCTGAGATTAATTGAAATGCAGCCATCTAAACCCCTACTAATTTGTTTTGAAGCCAGCTATTTCCTCAAACAGTCGCAGAAGATGAAAGTTGTTGATAGGAGCTGCAAAGGCTTTTTTTTTTTTTTTTTCCTTTTTCCTTTCCTGCATGCCAGTTAAATCCCTGCCNTTTTTTTCCATGTTCCATTGCTGCATGCCAGTTAAATCCCTGGCTTTGCTCCCGTATCTCCTGGCACATGTATCTGAGCTCCCGTGGATAAAGCCCACAGGGCTCACACAGTCTTTAGGCTGACCTGCCAGGGGTTTGGTTTGCTTTCTGCTGAGCAGTTTGGTAAGGGGCTGTGATTGCAGCAGCAGAGGGGGTGGCAGCAGAGTTTTTTGCATTTAGGGTTATTTTTTCACGTGCCACTTCAGGGGTCACATTTTTCCACCCTTCCCCAGCCTGAGCAGCTGTTGAGCCAGCTCTGGTAGGGCCCAGCGTGGTGGGGTCTGTGTGCAAGGCAGGAAGGATGGAGGGCTTTCTGCTTCAACTTGTGAAAATAACCAGTGGCCAGGCACATTTACTCAGCATGGGAATTAAAGGCAGCACAGGGAATAATAGGGCAGATTTAGGTACAAGAAAGAAAATTTTTGCGATGAGGGCGGTGAGACAGTGACACAGGTTGCTTAGGAGAGGCAGTGGTTGCTGCATCCCCAGAAACATTCAAGGCCAGCTTGGCTGGGGCTTTGAGCAACCTGGTCTAGTGGAAGGTGTCCCTGCCTTGGGGGTTGAACAAGATGATCTGCAAGGTCTCTTCCAACCCAACCCGTTCTGTCATCCTGTGATTCTATAATTTTACCAAGTCATTGATTGAACGATTAAAACTCGCCTTTGATATCTGCATGGTAGTACTGGCAAAAGCTGTTCTCTTCCTGAAAGCTGCATGTGACCAGATTGTTAGGAGAAAGCTCCTGTTCCTTTTTGTCATCCCTGCAGTTAGCTTGATTTCATCAGAGTCATTCCCATTCTTCGCATGTCATGCTCTGCGTACGCTCGCTGCCAAATTTACATCCTGAGCTGGCTGTGTCAAAACCTTCTGCACAATTATATTCTTTTTCCCCTTCTCAAATTTCGATGTTTTCTTTCTAGGACTGAATCCTAATTTCCTTCTGTTTGTTGCTGTCCTTAGTTTTTGGTGTGTTTGGGGTGGGGGGTGTTTCCATAATCCTGTTAATTTCGGGAAGCTGCTATGTTTCTGTTCCATCGGCTTTCCACACAACCGACCATAAAATTAATCCTACTTTCCTAAAACCTTTCAGAGCCCTGTAAAAATTACCCACTAGGTCCATTTATTTGCTGTACGAGTTTTTTAGGTGTTTTTTTTATTTTATTCAAATTTTTTTTTCCTGTCCTGGTCTAGTACTTTGCATCTCAATGCTCCCATTGGTAAAAGATAAAAGGGGCACCTAAGGGCCACATAAGCAGGGAGACATGTAACCACTGGGCTCTGAATCATGTTTTTTCCCTCTGCTTTTGTTTCCACTGGCATTGGCAGTGTTCATAACCCAATAGAGCCTGTTAGAAAATGGTCTTCAAAGTGCAATTCCGTTGCTGCTTGACTGGATTTGTCTATGGGTTTTTTGGCCGTCACTGAAGCGTCAACTTGAAAAATCACTGAAAACCAACAATTTCTAATGAGTAAGACTTTACCAAGCAGGTATTTAAATAAAGAACAACAAAGTCCGCTTTTCTCTCCTCCCCAGCTGCTTTTGATCCCATTGAATACTGTCAAATGGGTTAGAGTCATGCGTGAAGTTTGTCACTTCTGAGTTGCTGACAGTACCTACCTCGACGTGCGACACGCCATGAATTCTAAACGGTTTCATTGAAATTTATTGAAGTATTGCCATCTGCCATGTAGCACTCTTCTTCCCAAAGGCAACTGGGAAAAACAAGGCAAAGTGGCTGCATCTTGTCGTTAGAATTTTTATTTCTGGGAAGTATGAACATTCCAGTTGCCCAATAAAAGTAGTCACTGTGCCATATTCAGCCCATCTATTCCAGTGTAAGTTTGATACTAAAATACAATTTCCCACCTACGGCCTTCTGTGGTTCAACATGCATAAATAGGCAAGAGGAATAGATTTTCTTCAGTTTCATAGTGATAAAAAAACTTCATCGCTGACAAACATCTTGTCTTCCAGATTACTGAAGGACACCCTTCACCTGAACGTGTGCACTCGCTGTTTCCCATCATGTTTCCATCAATACTGAAGGAAGGACCACGCACAGTGACTGCTGCCCATCATGGACCCATCCGTGGTTCCACACATCAGGAGGTATAACATCTCACTTGGAGATTCCTTCAGAATCCAAAATTTTACCCAGGGTTGATTTTTTAGTGTGGTACTGAAGACTTTTTCCAAGATGTCGAAATGGTTTGGGTTGGATGAGACCTTAAAGAGCACACAGCTCCCACCCTCCTATTTTTGGCAGGGACACCTTCCACTAGGCCAGGTTCCTCAAAGCACCATCCAGCTTTATCATAGAGGAGAATAATCAAGAAGAATACAAGATTTCAGCAAAAATTAAGTTTTATTATCAGAAATATCTTTATCATTTATTAAGCCCCACAGTATCACTACTTCATTATGTGCTTTAGACCATTTTTCCCAAAGTAATGAAAGGATGTGTACTCATCAGGAATGGCATCCATGTGGTAAGATATGAAATAGAGTTATTGTTTCGTTTTGTTTTAACCTTCAAACTCACTACAAATTACGGTATCATTTTAAGTGGTGAAATGGAGAAGGTCCTTTTTAATTCAGTCTCTCTGCCTGATCCACACTAGAAAGAAGAGTTATTTTCTTTGGAGACTAATGCTTCGATAAGATCTGTCTGTATCCAACTATCTGATAAGCTGGGAACTCGAGATCCAATGTCACCTTTCATTTTACTTACTCCTTTATCTGTCCATGGTGCAGAGATCTGGGGATACAGTTACTCCAAAGTTTTCAGAATATTTTCTTAACCATAATTTATAAATTAAATCCCCAAAGAATTATCATTTTTTAATCACAAATGAAATAAGATTTTCTGAAAGTAAAAAAACAAACAAAAAAAAGGTTTTAAAGGACGGAAAGCTGTAAATCATGTCTGCTAGGGACATCTCTTGGCATTCGGAGTCCAAAACATAAAGTTTAGCCACTGTTACTCAGAGGCCACCTGTGTTGTACTGGCCTAGCATTTTGATTAGACAAGTAAGAAATTGGTTAGTTTGGTAAAACATTAACAAGGATAACAAGCTGCTCTTGGCTCCACAGAAGTTGATAGTTACCTTTTTAATTTGTAACAAAATTTTGTGTAAAACACCTTGGACTAGGATTTTGAGAGGCACCTGTTCCCAGTATTGTATTTTGATCTGACCACCTGACTCTATTTTAATGTTTAATGCTCTGTTTTGAAATTCAGGCTCGCTACTTCAAAAGAAAATGGCCTGGAAAGATGATCTAAATAAATAATGATTAGTCAGTTATTATTATTCAAGAGAGGCTGCAACATAATGTATATTTTAACACCAATGGGGTTTATGTAATGAAATTATTGTAGTAGTAATGCAATTACTAAAAATTGCAAAACAAAACTTCAAAACAAAACACAGTTTGGGGCTATTTATTCATTTTTGTTACTGCATATATCTAAAGCAAGGCTTTTCATACATCCTCTATGTGGCATTTTTTATGGTCTGATTTGAACATATCTTGCCTTCCCTGATTGATTTCCAACATTGATTTCCAACCCTGCCTCCTCTATTTAAGCTTTAAGATTAAAAAAGGTTGCCCAGCATGTCCCTGGGCATGCCCACTCCATCTCCTTTTTATCAGACAAAGTCATCATGAAGGAGGAATCGCAGGAATCTCACTCTGGGCTCCGTGAGCCATTAAAGCTTGACCTGTGACTCTGGCATTCCTCACGTCTCCCGTGCAGTCATTCCTCTGCTGCCACAGAAACTCCCAGTTATTGCTGGCAGCCAGGGCCAGCTGCTTTGATCACCTGCCTTGCAGGGCACGCTTCCTGTAGAAGAAAATTACGGACGCTGTTCCGCCGCTCCGGCTACAAAAGCAAAACTCGGTGTTTTCCTCAGCTTCTTCCTAAGTCAACAGATGCTAGAATAAAAATACAGAAAGTTTAGGCATCGTTTTGAGTATCTATGTCTGCCCAGTGAGGAGGATGCTCAGCTGATAGGGTGGCTTTAGAGGCACGATGAGAAAAACGATCATCCCGCGTTGCTGGGGATTCCCTGCACAAGTTTAGTTGACCATGGGAAAGGTGGCTTTTATCTTTTTTTTTTCCTTAAATACTGAAAACAAGGCACTGTATTTCCATTCCCGACCTACCCCCTTCTCGTGGATACATCATCTTCAATTCAAAGGCTTGTTCCCTGCCTTACACTAGATTTTCACATACTCATACTTCACACTTCTTATGTCCTTTATATAACTGCATGGATATTTACGTAACCATATGATAATTTCTATTTTCAGATGCCTTTTGTTTTCATTAATTTTTTAGAAAAGTTGTTCTGGTGCTTTGTTTCACGAGCACAACCTTACAAATGCTACTGAGAAATAAATCAAAACAAATTACATAAGGAACACAGCCTGAGTAGTGCCAAGGTTTTCTTTTCAGCACTGCACATGCAAAGTTTGTCTAGTTAATTAAGAACAAACACAGCCCAACTAGCTCCTACAACAAGAATTTAATTTCCTTGAAGCTAAATAAAGACCAAACAAAACCGTTCTTGTTACAATTCCCATCTTCAAAGGAGTTTATTTATTTCCTTTATAGGTCTGGACAGCCTTGAGCTCTCTGTGTTTAGATTAAATCAGCTCCAGAATCCTCCTGGCCCTCTTAGCTGTAAACAATGTTGAAGTGGGAATGATACCTCAGGATTGAAGCTGAAGTCAGTGGGATTAAGTGGAAGAATGTTGCTGAGGAGCTGGGGTGGCCCTGGCCTCGACTCCCAAGGTCCTGAGCCCCAGCAGGTCTCCAGCACTGGGGAGCAGCTGAGAACAGCACCACAGCTCCCTGTTTCTCTGCTGGAAGGGGCATCTGCTCCAACCACAGCAAACCAGCACGGTGGAAACAGCACTCTGAGACACGAGAATGAATGCTGGTCAATCTGTGTGATGCACGCAGTGACCTTCTTCGTTTCCTCTTTTTTTATGTCTTAAAACTGAGAGCTGCACCTCCAAGTTACAAAATCTAAGCTCCTTTTGTCCACTACGTTCTTATTTGCAAAGGCTTTACATCCTTCACAGATTACTAAAATAAATCCCAGCGTCAAGTCTAAATTTTTGGCTAGGCGCAAATATTCCAAATTTTTTCTTCACAGTATTTAAAAAAGATATTCTTGAGCCTGTAAGCTGCCCGTGAGGAAAACAAATCGTCACTTTTTTTTTTCTCTGAAAGCTGTTGATGGTGAAGCTAGGTGGGAGAAATGGATCCAGCCCAGGAGTGATGAGTGCTGGATGTCTGGTGAGGACCCCAGGGGCAGCACAGGGAAGGAGACTGCAGCCTGAGAGGTCACCTGGCATGCATTCCTTGTTTGAGGGTACTTTGGGACGCTTTGGCACGCAGAAACTTTGCCTCTGATGGGTGAGGCGAGGACAGGGATTTGTGCGAAAGCTAGAATGAAGGAGCGTGGGAAAATTGATTTCAGAGCGTGATATCTTCCTGTGGTCTGCTGGGGTAATGTAATAGTTTTTGATACGCGTTTTAAAAACAGCGTGGTATGTGAAAAGTTCAGTTTTCATCGCAAGGTATGGACTGTACAGAATGTGCTTCAGGTCAGACAGAAGGTCCCTGAAATTTAATAGCCTTGGCTCTCCATCTTGTAGCTCCCAGAGCCTAGAGTTTTCCAGGCCACTAGTAACCTGGTTTAAATAATTCCCTGATAGAACACAGGCCATGCATGGCATCCTTTCATCAAACTGCTTTTTATGCCCTTAAAGTGGATAAATAATAAACAAATTGGATTGCTAGGAATAAGCAGACAGTAAAACAGGGTTTATCAAGAAAATTATGATGAATTATCTTCTGAACTCTGCTTAGGATGAAGAAACCCATGAAGAAGAAAATGCTAATTTTATTTTAAATTAAGATTTGTTATAAATGTATTTTAATACTTTTGGAGCCAAGTACAAGATTACCTGTATTAGCTTATAATGGATAACCTTTCAAGTATTAAGATAGACATTACAATTACAATATGAAATATGGTGAAAACATGCAATACATAAACTGTATGTAGAGGCCAACCAGTTTTTTCTCCTTGTTGAACAGGGAGCTCTTTCTGCCATTGCTCTGTGATGAACACTGGCCAGAAGAAACAGAAAGCTCTCACCAGGACAATGCCATGCTGAGAGTGCTGCACTTGGAAGAAAGAACAGGAGGCTGATGAGATCCCTGATGCCATTTCAGTACCTGAGGAGAACACGATACTCATGGAAAACTTTAAAAGTTATTTAAAAAGCATTTTAAAAAAGGAGTAATTCTCCTCAGAATACACTGGTGTGTGAGAAATTCTGTTCTCCAAAAGCAATTTCTTTCAAAGAAAGTGATGCTTAATTTATGTAGATAGAATCATTTTAAAACACTTTCAATTCCATTTTTTATCATTATTGTTAAAAATATCTGATCTTTTTTAGTTTTTAAAAGCCAGAAAAGGTGAATATCTCTACCAAGCTTGTCATTAAATTCTATCATCATATTGGGAATGTTTTGCAGGTTGTCTGCTTCTTAATCTCTTCTTATAATTGCAGAAATGATTGCACATACCCTCGTTTGCACAGTACTTTCAGGTCCAGGGGGGAATAGACTGTAAAAGCATTAAGTGTTATCTTAACTGTGACAAGTATATTAAAAATTACTTCAAATCTTAAATGGAGAAAATGTTGCCAGACCTGAAAGTAATTTTTATTGCATCCTTTTTACATTACACAGGCAATAATATATCTGTCATAAAACTTTAACACATGCCTTTTTTTTTTTTAATTAGATGTAATTTTGCAATTAGTTCCACAGTATAGCTCAGGAGACAAATGAGACAGATAAAAGTATTTAGCTGTTTCATCTTTAGCATGCATGATGGTTCAAACATTGCTAAACTGAACTTCCAGCCATCCTCTGGGATTGCAGACTGGCCATGAGCTGCTGGTGAGCTGCACCTTGCTTGGAGAAGTCATTCTTGTGCTCTGAGCTGTCCCACCATCACCATCATCACCATCATCTGCCCCACTCTGGGGTCTGGGAAAGCCACATAACCCACCACTGAAATGGCCAGCTTGTTTTTCTAGTGAAGAAAAGCAGGAAAAGTCAGATTTGGACGGGAAACATTTCCAAAAGACAGAGTTAGTTACAAGAAAGGTTTTGGCATGATAGCGCCGAGGAGGAAATCCTATCACTGTGAGCAAGAGCTAGAATAAACAAGTCACTACAAATACTTCTTTCCCCTTTAATAAATATTTGACTGAGGTCATCAACCTTGCCTGAACTGGACCTGTGTTTGATAACACAGACCATTCCTCCCTCTTACAGCTGAAAAGTGGGTTTGCTTGTTTTAGAAATCAGAGCTTGCGAATCTGTTTGCACCCCAAATCTGTTTTCCCTCCTGTACATCAGCAAACAACCAAGAACTGTTAGTACTCAGGTATACTGTAAAAATCTAATTACATGGTCTCTATTCTTGCTAATCAAAGCTAGTTAGTGAATATTTACTCTCTATCCTAGCCCACCAATCAAATTTTTCTCTGAAAAGTCATGATGCTCACAGCACCCAGAGCCGTGTGCCCGTGAGGTACAGACAACCCAGACTTTAGCAGCTCACAGCCAGGCCACCATGCCATACCCATCACTGATGATGCAAAATAGTTTAGGGGACAGGGCTGTCTACTTTATTTGTCTCAATGACACTGTTTGGTCTATAGGGAAGAAATAATTCAAGTATTCCTCAAATGTTTTTTTTGTTTGTTTGTTTTGTTTAGGTACACTCAGTTTTAATGTGCTTAGGAACACAGGATGAAGGATAGGAACAAACCTGAGGAGCACTGAAATTGGTTATTACCAATTGCAGTGTGTTCCCCTTCACCTTTGCTTTACTCCCCTCCACCTCTGCTTTCCAAATTTCCTACCTAAATATCAGACCTCAACCTGGGGCTGCAAAAACTCTCTGGCCAGCAGAAAAAACCTGGGATCTTTCCAACCAGCCCTCGGCTTTTGAATGTTTTCCCAGCTATCAGCTCTTGGAATCTGCTGCAAGATTATTTTCTTGCACCACATATCTGTAAGTACGTGGTCTCATCATTCAAATACATGAGATATCAAAATATTCAAAGTCCTAAAGAGACAGCAGTCATCATTTATGAGTTTGGGGGAAGATCTGTGTGATTTTGCAAGCAAGCATAGCAATTCTTCTCAGATCCTGAGAGGTTTGCACAGGATGTGCTCTGCTCCACTCTCTAAAGCACAACACAGCTGATAAGTCCCGAGGAAACTGCACGGATTCCTGGTAACCAGAAACCACAACAGCCTCATTTTCCTTACACTGATGCTGCTGGAGCAGCAACTTTTAAAAATGTCATGCTTCTATCTGTAATGCAGTGTTTCACATAGCCAGAGATCTCACAGGAAATACAGCAACGCTGTTGCAGCTCTATGTGAGAGACTCGGTAAAATACATCAAGTCCTAAAAGCTGAAGAAAAACACGGCACAAATTGCCAGGCTGTCTGAGAGCCAAGGTGTTTGGTGATTTTCTTATCTCAGACTTTGTCCTGTAAGTTGGGTACAGAAAGGACTCAGAGATCAGCAGAGTTTGCAGATTAAAATACCACCACCATTTACTGTAGCTGAGGAAAGGGCATCATGGGCTGGTGCTCCATAAGGAACACCATGGGGAGGGAAATCCTCAGAGCCCCAAAATTTGTGTTTACCATCCCATCTGCTGCCTTACCACATCAAGTCCTTCTTCTGCAGGACATGGTATAGATATTTAAGAGGACGAAAATGTCTCAAGCATTTTTCCACCTCTATATTTCTTCTAATATTATTTTAATCGGTTTCTTAGTGTGTTCTCAGTAGATCCAAGGAGTGAGCAAAGTCTTTCTGTGGCTAATCTACTGACCATAAATTCTCAGACAGTAGTGAAAGCTTGTGTGACCTCATGGAGAAAGTGTTTGCTTCATATTTTGAAGGTCGTAAATTCAAATCCTGTTAATAGTCTCTTTTTATTAAATGTCTCATAGCTTATTTTCAGTGATATAATTACACACTAGGTCAGTTAATTATTACCGAATTCCTCCAGCAACAGCAAAAAGGGCAAACTACCCGCTAAAAGCAACTTAGAAAGTAATACTTACAAAATGATTAGCAATTTAAACCGTCCAATTACGTGAGACAATTAAGTTTAAGTAGTTTTCTCATTAGAGTAATTTTCTGTACTCATAACTGTAGGGAAGCCTTATAAGGCTTTGTGGGAGCTGGGGAGCTCGATGCATTTCCGTGAATGCAAGTGTTCCATGGCTGGGGCTCGTATGTATGCACCTGATGAAAGGATTTGGGCTGGGGGAATTTATAAACAGGCACATGGGGGAAGTCAGTCAGAGAGAGAGAGAGATATCTATTTTCTATAATAGACTCTCGTTTACCTTGCTGAAAGAGATACCGCAGGCCTTTCCTGGGTTTGTTGGGAAGGACAGCCCTACTCAATCCTACAAGAGCAAACACCACCTTGTTGTGAACCCATATTTCTTGGAGATGTGAGAACACAACCCAAATAAAAACTGCCTTCTGTGGGCCTTCATGGTCATACATCAAAACGAATGTGCTGCTTCATTAAGTAGCTGTAACACTTTGGGTGGAAACACCTCGATTTTCCCAACCTGGGGGAACGTATATTGGTTTCTCGAGGCTCAGTGCCAATGCTTTGGCTTAAGCCAAATAAATAATGCTTAACAAAATAAATAATAAGCCATGGGAAATGTATACATGTATAGATAAAGTATAGCTATGTGCTAGAAAGTCACCTTGTGTCTTTTAGTCGTGTTTCAGGGTGTTAAAGAGGTTTCTGATTACCAGTTGTGTTTTATTCCCTGGTAGCCTCTTTCTTTATAAGTGTTGGGTGAATGCAATGATGCCAGGCAGCGTGGAAATGACAAATTATTCAAGTGGCTCCCCGGGCAAGCTCGCTCAGCTCAGGCAAGCCTGACCTGGCTGTGACTCCTGGGAGAGCTGAGTGAGACCGTGAGAGCTCTGTGTTCACCATCAGGTGTGTGCCAAGAGAGGAACATGGAGCTGGGGAGAAGAATTTGTCCTTGCCCCGGAGGACTGCAGCTCTGCCAGCAAGTTGGATGAAGGGAGCCTTCAACAGCTGCCAAAGCCTAAAGCAAACCAGCCCTGGAGGGTTTTTATACCTGCATAAAAGTGTGCAGCTTTGTATTTATAGAGTAGTGCTTTCTTGTGACAATTTTATCTTAACGTGTCAGAATTTAAAAAGAAATGAGTGGCATGAATAAGGAAACAAATGCATTCTTTCCAGAGGTGACTTTCAAACCAAAGCCAGGACCATTTGTCTTGAAGCTCATTTCACATTAGGATGTGTTTCTCACAATATGTGAAGCCCTAAGGGGAATGCTAAGATGAAAAATGTGTTTTAATTATTTCGTATGGGTTAAACAAAGAGACTTGAAACTTTATCTCTTCTTTCTACAGCCATCCATGCATGAAATTAAGAGAATTCTATAATGCACACAGCAGAGAAATAGAGTACCAAGAGTACAATGACGTTGAAATCCAGCACAAACTCAGCACTGGATAAAGAGGGGAACAACTTCTTTGTGTGGAAGTAATCCCACAAAATTCCCTTGTAAGGTTTGTGTACAAGACAATTGCGTGTCTCTGCGGATATATTGCCTTGTATTAAAGATTAAATTAATTGTCAGTGGCAGAGAGGAACCTGTGAGAGCAAGCTGAAGTTGTCAGTGGTAACACACAGTGATACTGATAATTTTATAGGTGAGGATTTACTTTCCCTATCTATCATATTGTACGAAAATAGTTATCCCAACGATGTGGGACAAATGTCTGGGGCAGGAAAAGAAGTGCTGTGAGGTAACCCCACAGCTGCTTTCCTTCTCTGGAGCAAAAATGATAGAATCCCAGAATGGTTTGGGTTGGAAGAGACCTCGGAGATCATCTGGTTCCAATCCCCCTGCCGTGGGCAGGGACACCTTCCCCTAGACCAGATGAATCACTGCTGTGGTCTCTGTTTATCCCACAGGCTGCGCGGCTGAAGCCAAAGAAAGTCAGTATTCCCTTCTCGCAGACCGCAGGCTGGTTTGGCAGCCAGGGCTGACCTTACGCAGCAGCAGAGGATGAAATAACTCTTGAAAAGTGTTCAGTGATCGTGCTGAGCTCTGCTACAGCGACTCCGAGGTCCTGACTTGAGGTGCAGGGGTGATAGGAATGAAATACCGATGAGCTGAGGGTAGCAAATGGCATTTTGGAGAGCTCTCTGGGGAGAGATGAGCAATTTTCAGACACCTCTGTACTGCTGTACACAAACGCGCAGTCAGTAAAGGCAACACTAATGTTATGTTTTCACTGGGAATTTAAAGCACCTGTTATATCCCAGAGGAACTGGACACAGCCTGTGTGTTTGATGAAGATTGGCTTGCCTTGTGCGCTAGCACGCTTTCTGATCATTTCACCTTAATTAAAACGTAGCTCCACCAATGACTAACTGATTCACAAAAATCTGCTGTCACAAATTTTAATTTATAAGATGTTACTTGTCAAAGAAATTTTCTTTGTTGCTTACATGATTGAGTGCCAAGTGATCGCTCTTTTGTTTCCAGAAGACTTTTTAATGGAAAAAAAAGAATTAGAGACTATATTAGAATAGCTAAATAGGGTTCACGAGTAACAAGAATCCAGAACTGTGTATTAGAACACAAGCTGGGGAAATAATTCGTTTGACATTCAATTAAGAAAACTGTATGATAATTTAATTTTTTTTTCCTATGTTTTATTTCTCATTTATTAACTTTTTTAATTCCCTAAACCATAATTCAAAAAGGCCTGAAAGGATGGAAGTGCAGTAAAATTGGTACATAAGCATATTTTATACACAGAAACTCTTTAAAACTCTACTGGGTTTCTTTAGTCTTGGCTTGGATGATCTTTACTGAGGTTGCAGAATAATAATCCTCTGCCAAGAAAGAATCCCAAGCAGTGTAAACTGAGAAAATGGCATTTTTCCCTTCTCCCAGCTCCGAAAACCCAAATGAAATCTAGAGCAGCCATATGCTGTTACAAAGCAAATGTCTGAATATCAGTCCTATCAAAATCCGTTATTGTAATCCTCTATCAAACTGTGGCCATGATCATGGCTTCCTGAGAATAGATTTATTTGCAGTTTTGCACAACCTGTGTTTATTTTTTTAATTCAGTTTGAATTCCGTGACTTATTTCATAGCAATGAACCAGTAATGAAAAGTTAATTAGCCCAAGCAGTGGAGAAGAGCAATTAGCGCTCCCTGGCTCCTTGCAAAAAAGACAGTGCATTTTTGGAAAACAGGGAAACAGCAGGAAACTGGGAATGGGGGGGAATGTGTCGGTGTGTTTACTGGATAAGGAAAGAAAACACAGTAAAAACATTAATTCTGCAATGCAAAGAATCATTGCATTAGGCTTTCAAGTGGTACCTCTTCCTCACTGTGCATGCCCTTTATTCTGTATCCACTGCTGTTCCTGCCAGCCATCATCAGATGCAGAGATCAAAGGCAGCAGGTTGATGTGGGATGCAGCGGATGGGAGCAAAGAAAAGAAGCACAAAGGAGAACAGGAGCAGGTGGCTTTACTGTTTTTGTGTTAATAAAGTCAGACACGCACGTGTGCAGGCTTGGAACCAGATCCAGACATCACTGCAAAAACAGGGAAGAGAAGGAATACAAGGAGTTAACAGAGCCAATCACTGTGCACTAAGTAGCTTTGCTGAGTGGGTTTGCTCAGGAGAGACAGTTCATAGATTCTGAGTATTTGAAAAGCCTCAGAAACGCCTGCCATCAGTTGTCTGTCTTTAGGCAGCCCTTGGTGCTGTGTGTATTTGAACTGTTTATTTGGATTGTGTTTTGTTTACTTCCTCTGGTTTGCTCCTGTGCCACCCACAGAAATCTCTCGGCTGCTATCCCCAAAGGACAAATAGTGCAGCAAAATAAATATGTAACATGAGAGGGGAAAAAATAAAAATGGGAGAGGCCACAGATGTATTTGATATGACAAAAAGGAAAAGGGATCATGAGCTCAGTTTCAGCTCAGCAAGAGCGCTGCTTGCTTGGTAATTACCTCTGCCCTCCTGCATTGGATTTGCAGTCTGAAAGCTGCCACCTTTCAGACAAACCACCCTCAAAACCTACTAGAGAGTCATCATGCAATGCAAAAGTGAACTACATGAGAAAACTGAAGAATTTGTCTCAAGTAGCAGGTGAAACTGTGGGACAAAAGCGTGCAAACCGAACGGGAGGCGTGCAGAAATGGTTGATGGTGATGAGGTGTGTAGTGAGTCAGGGCTGCCTGCTGGACTCTGGAAACTGAAGAGGAAGGTTTCAGAAACAGCCTGAGAAATCCTTCTGGAGGGATTTGTACCGTGCCAGTGAAGGTTCCCCACATGGATGACTGCTCCTCAAACCTTCCCACTCTCAAAACTCCCAGCAGTTTCTATAGATAAAATCATAGCATCATTTAGGTTGGAAAAGACCTCGAAGATCATTGAGTCCAACCATTAACCCAACACTGCCAAGGCCACCACTAAACCATGTTCCTAAATGCCACACCTACATGTCTTTTAAATGCATCCAGGGATGGTGACTCAACCACTTCACTGGGCAGCCTGTTCCAGCACTTGATGAGGCTTTTGGTGAACAATTTTTTTTCTGATATTGAATCTGAATCTCCTCTGGCACAACTTGAAGCCATTTCCTTGTCCTGCCACTGGTTGCCTGGGAGAAGAGGCTGACCCTCACTTGGCTGCAGACTCCTTTTAGGTGGTTGTAGAGAGTGACAAGGTTCCCCCTGAGCCTCCTTTTCTCCAGGCTAAACACTCCCAGCTCCCTCAGCCAGTCCTCTGGAGATTTGTTCTCCAGACCCTTCCCTAGTTTTGTTGCCCAACATTTCAACATTGGGGTGGCCCAACAGTAGGGATAAGCAGGATCAGCTCCTTGGGAGAAACCTTAATTCACAAGAAAAAGTTTCAGGAACGCCAAACTGGATGGGCTTTTTGCTTAGCCTCAGAAGGACAGTGAGGTGTGCCTTGTGATAGAAAAAAACCCCAAAAAACAAGGAGGCAAAGCAGTCACATAAATGAGCCCCAATAATAAGATATATCCCCAGTGGGCACGGGGCCTGCCCTTTAGACATGGCTGCTACTACGGCAAGGGGCTTCGACCCACTTACTGAAATAAAGAATTATACTGGTCTTCCATGGACTATTTATAAAAATAAGTCATTTTGAATAGTTTTAGTTAATGCCATTCACAACTAGCATGTCCCAGAGCCCCCTAGAAACTCACAGTCCTGAACTATTTAAATCAACAGGAGTCTTTAATGGCAACAGAGTTCTGCGTGACTTCCGAGTAGGGAAGGCGGAAGTTTGCAGCAGAAAACAGTGTTGGCATTTTGTAGTCAACTGCATTAAAACATCCAGTAATGGGCAAATAGGAGAAATTAGGGTAAACAAAACAGTGTGTGTTCATGGAGGTAGGCATGATATGCCTCAGGGGTGCTGTGAGCACAGAAATGAAGTCCAAGTGACTCAGCATCCAAGACAAGCACATTTATCTTCGGGACGTGTTCATTGTTCCACCTGCATAATGGCATATTATATTCTATTAAGAACGGAGTATTATGGCAGAAGTATTTACACATCTCTAATGCATACAGCCCTTTTGTACAATAAATGTTCCATTGTTTTCCCGTCAATGGTGAATGCAGTTGTGCTGCTCATGTATTTATTTTTCTCTGTGGTGATCTGTAATTCTGTTCGGAGTTTTGGTGTGTGTCTCATACAGTGACTACAGCCACAAGCGTAACCAGCTCCTTTATGACTCCCAAATTAACTTTTAACCTTCAGTTTCCTATGTAACTGTCACAAAATAAATACCAGCTCCATGGCCACTCGTATGGAATAGTCCTGGAACGCTTTGGTATGCACTGCTACAGGAAAAAGGAAACGGAACTTTAACTCCTTGAGAACTGAGTCATCACCAGCCTTCAAAAGTGTAAACAGTGGGAAGCATATTTAAAAAGCAGAATTGAACAAAACAAGTCTGTGGAGACAGAGAAGTCAATACTGCAAAGGAGCGAACCCACTCCAGAGATGAGAGAACTCCCATGTCTGAAGGTGGTGTTGAAACAACAGCATTAATGAGGGCATAGGAAAGGCAAACCAAAACAAACCAATTAAACATGGCATTTTATGTTTTGACCTCCTTTTAAGCCAGCAACATAACAATTATGGGCAAAACTGTTTTTAAAAGACTGCCTTACTCAGGAAAACTTTAAAACCTGATGTGCTTTGATAAGAAATACTCTTTTAAAGTAAACCTGAACTAAGGGTTTAGAGCTAAATAATAGAGGCCTGAATTAAAATCCTGGAAAGGTTTCAGGTTAGGTCGATGAGCTTACTGGCACCTAGAAAATAAGTGCTGCTTTCAGATATCTGTTGCAACAGAAGAAGCACAACCATAGCTTACGATAGGATATGCTCTTATCAGTTTGAAAATGAGGCTCCCAGCACAAGCTTTCAGATGTTTTATTTAGTGATGATTTCTTGCCATGTGAGTGAAAAACCCTGTGGAGAACAGATTATCCCCTCTGAGGGCTGGGACCTAGATAATAACATACAAAATCATTTTCCTGTTTGCTTCCTTTCCACATGTCCTGGGAATAGAGCAAGGGAAGGGGCTGCTGTTGCTATTAGGGTGTTCTCTGTATAAGAGCTACTTTGACAAGAGGAGCAGCACTCTTCTGAAGTTTTTCAAGCTGTCTCCCAATGTCCTACTTTCTCACATCAGCCTAGAAGTCTAGAGAAAGTTTAGAGAGGGACTGGAACCCATGTTTCTGGTGAAGGATGCTCCGACCACAGCATCCAACTGGCTGCCTGCAGGTACCAGGGGATGCTCCAGGTCATCACTGCCCTTTCCTGCAGGTACAATCTGCCCCAGAGCTCAGCTGAAACACAAAACGCTGATCTGCAACCACAAAGCCAAAGTAAAGCCCTCTACAACAGCCCTGTTTTGATTTTGTCTGTTGTTTTTTGTTCTTAAGTATCCAGAAAATTGTGCATAAGCAACTAAAAGAGATAAATTTTCTCAGAAACAAGACTATCAGATTCTAAGAATCAATATAGCCCCACTATGGGAAAGAATCCTCAATAGTCACTAACAAAAAATCTCAACAAAGGAAAACCACAAAATGATTCGCGCCATGCCCCCAAAAACCCCCAAACCAACCAAATAAACCCCAAGCACAAACTAAAAGCCTTTTCTACCCTGAACGCTCTTTTTAAAGATTTTAACACAGCTGAACTCCACCCACCATCCCAGTTGAAGGACATAAGTTCTGCAGGCAAGGCTTTGGAGCAGTGATGGATAAATTTATACCAATATAAACCTTGGACAAAGAGTTAAAAAGGCAGTGTTTATGTCTGGGGGGTGAGCTCTTAGCAGGGAAGAGCCAAAATCTAGTGATGCTTGTGGGACTGGTTGTAAGGGAGAGGGTGAATCTATCTTCCTTTAGTAAGAAAACAAGAGAAAATGGTGAATATGTGAAATTACTTATTGTAAATTACTTTTTCTTGTAGAAGTGAGTTGTAGCCCTAGAAGAGGGGTTTTATATTTCTTGATGCAATATAGCAATGAGTGTTTAGTGAGACTGAAGGCTGGTTTATATCCTTGAGAAATGTCTCCTGTGACTGCATATGAGGGAACAGAAAGAAGAAAAAAGGCATAGTGATGGCAGAAGAAGGGTGAGAGAGAGAATTTATGTAACTCCCCAAAATTTCATTCAGAGGTGTGGGAAGAGGTGAGGGTGGTGCAGACCCCTTCCATGTCTCTTAACCCATCGTGATTGTTCTCAGACTGGGTAATAGTTTTTAAGGTTGCAGTTAAAATGTGAAAAGATTAAATACAGGATTTCACTGACAAAGGAAAGGTGTTCTGCTTCTTTGTTTTCTTGCTACTGTTTACAAGGTCTCTTGACGTTATGGTGTTAAGCCATTAAACAGTTTTAGTAAACCAGCCTATAGAATTAAAAAAGTACAACAGAGCCTTGTTGCAATTATAAATTTCCAAGGTTTAGGTTCTGTACTTAATTTGTATTTTTCTAATGATGCAAAAGATGTATAAAAATAAAAGATAATTATGAGGAGGGACTTGGCTGTTAAAGACATATTTGTGCAATAAAGTATTTGCAGAAACATGATAGTAATTCTGTTGAGTTCAAATACAGTATGATCACGAAAAGTGTAATTAAATTACAATTTAAAATATGTGAACCATCTGCACTGCAGTGTGAATCGCAGTGCTACACAGGGAATATTGATGATGAGCTTTGTATTGTGTAGTCAAATAAAATCTACTGAAGCTCTGCCTATTTTCCAGTCCCTTCAACATTTGTTATCAGTAGAGCATTCCCCTTGGCCTTGTCTAACTTACTGGTGTTACACTTCTATGGCTCCATAATTGCTTCCAAGACTTTGCAAAAGCTGAACCTAATATGTTTTATCTCGTGTATGCTTTCTCCAAGTTCATAGTCAAAGTAAAAGGGATAGAAATGAACTTGCAGGAGAAGTTCTTGCTGGATAGCACTAATGCTAGTAGCAAATTTATGAAAGGGTAGCAGCTGAACTTGATTTAGAACTTTGGTGGAGACATGGGCTTATCTCTAATATTGGTAGTGGGGTTTTGTTTTGACCTTGAGAAGAAGCCATAGGAAACACACAAGGAAAAGAGCTGAGCTGCTATGCCAACAGGCATTTTTCAGCTACCGAAAAATGCTGGCTTGGTTCGATGTAATTGTTGATTAAAAGCAACACCCAGGAACGCTGTTCTTGCTCTCGGCTCCAAGAGCGAAACCCCTGCGAAGAGCAGTGGGACAGTGAGTGGATGTGCATGCTGCAGCCACCCCCTCCTCCTGCGGGCTGCTTTCTGGGATGGAGAAAGGCAACATTTCCCCAGCGTGAGCCAGCCCGAGCCCCCGGCTCCCTGGCCCTTCCACACCTGGACGAAGCACTCCTGCAAGGGAGCAGGTGGCACTGAGCACCTGCTGCCCTGCGGTTGTCACCCATGGGCTGTAAAACCTCCCCGAGGAGGTGAAGGACCTTTCTGTGCCTGGCTGCCGGGGTGGCTATTAGCTGATAGCACGCTTCCCTCCCCGGCTCTGCCCGGCAGCCGGGATGGAGGGCACGGATGGGATGTAATGCATCCCAGCAGCACGTTGCCAGGCAATGCTGTGCAGGAGCCTCCTGCTCCCTCTTGATCCCGCTGCAGTTTCCACAGCTGAGAGCTTTCGGCAGGATCTCAGGCTCATTCGTGGAGGGCAGGCAAACAACAGGGTCATTAGGGGCTCTGGTGGAGAGGGAGGAGAAATTCAATGCGAGCACTCTCTGAAGGGAATGAACTAAAGCTGTGAGGAATCTTAAATATTCCGAGAAGTAATTTAAGGAGACTGGGCCGTGCAGTTGGGCACCCTGTTGAACCAGAAGTGCAGACCGGGTTGGTACTTTGTAGGATGGTTCCATGCAATTTCTCTCCTGTGCATTTTTCCATTTAAGAACAACCATAGGAAAATTTTGCTGCTTTGCTGACTGAGGTATAGGGAGCAAAACTCTTTGTGTAGTGTGGCGAGCTGGTGTTTTTCTGGACTGTGACATGAACTTCTTGCCTATTTTATCTCTAATTCCTGAAAATCTGGGTACATTTAGGACTGGATTTGCCACCTCATGCCCTTGCAGACTTAAACAAGAGGAAGAATTAAAAGCAGGGAGGAAGGGGCAAGGACAGTTGGTTTTCAATGCTTGTTTGTCTTGGGCTTTTTTTCAGTTGGTTTCAATGGTTTCATGAAAGATAAAACCTTTTTAAAGGGAAAAGAAAAGCAAGAATGAAGAGGGCTTCAGACAACATATGAGTGTTATGTAAAATGATAAACAAAGGGGATTAATTTAAAGGAAATAGAAAACAACCAACCACTATTGGGAGCTGGTGCAGAATTGATGCTGCAGCAGGTATCCCTATATATTATGCATTAATGTCACAGGGGAGTATGGATAAATCCAGAAAGGTAACCCTAAATCCGTGCCCAGCAGTCCAAGGTGACTGAGTCTCCAAGCTACGGGGACTGCATCTTTTGCAGGATTTATTTTTGCATAGGTTTTGAATTCTAATTAACGAAACATTAGCCAACTTCCAGTAAATTTTGAAGTACATTGAGTAAAATCAGTCGTGAGGAGAATCCCACTATAGCAAAAAAATTGCCAGAAGTACTGCAGGTCTATAAAATCCATTGATGGAGGTGCTTTTCTATTCTAGTTTTGGCAGGACACTACTGATAATTAGCAGCTCTGAGGGGAATCCTGTTGCCTGTATTATCTGAGGACTGTGATCAGCTGAGGCCAAAGAGCTGAGGAGCTCCTCATGCTAAGGAGAGACTGCTTCTGTAAAACAAAACCACCACTCATGTGCCCTACAGAAAAAGTAAAAAATGCAGCTGTATTGAAAATTCCAGGTAAATATATTTTTTTTAAAATAATCAAAATGTGGCATGTAGATAAATCTAAGTTGTTAAAAGGAAAGTAGAAGTTATTGATTGCTTCATACTTCCTGTAGATAGTGTGCTGGCATTAGGGGGTGTGGTCCTGGTAGGTTATTTTTATTAATTGTATGTGGTGTTTCTTATGCATTTAGAAATATTTCTAAGTGATGGTTTCCTTACACCTAAAGGACCCTAACTGGATTGAATAAATATCATCTCCTAGGACTAGGACTAATGCCCACTGATGTTTCTTTTGCCGCAACAAACCTAGATTTCCATTTAATCAATTCTTAAACATATGTCACAGGCTATTTATTATTCTTAAGATAGTTTTAAAAGCCCCCCACCAAACCATTGAGCTGACTGTTCTAATCCCTTCTTTTTATTTTACATAAAGAATAAGAAAACTTAATGTCTTTCTTCAGGGTGAAATATGGCTATATTAGACCAGTTTTTAAACAAATTTATTGTTTGTCTGGAACAATTATACTTAGCTCATTGAGATTATCATGCATGATTTGCATGTGTAATAAATAATGTATATTCTAGCTAGTCCCTGAGACCCCCAGAACAAAGAGAAACTCCCTAGGGACTTCTGGCAGATAGAAATTTAACATAAAATATATATAAATGTCTTAATAACTTAAGTCTTCGAGGTTTCATTGGGGTGTCTGAGCCAGGTCCCTGTCTTCTGTGCTGCTTCCTATTGTTCAGGTCTTGCCTTGCAATAGTTCTCTGAGCTAAAGAAGCTTTCCTTGATTGTGATAATTTTGAAATGTAGTAACTGTCCGGTTTTATGTGTAATATTCAGCATTGTCAAATCATGTAATGGCAATTATTAGCAATGAAGTAAAAGTAAAACTGGATGGGCAGGGAAGAGAATTGGAACAGGACATTCTCATGAGCTGTATTTCAGCCACGAGTTTCTGTTTTCCAACTGTCCCACGAACCTCCAAAGAACAGCAGAAAATTGTAACTACCTGGCCTCCTGGGTAGGTCTGAAAGTATTTTCTATGCCCTGGGTAGGTTTTCATGTGACTCCTCCTGCCTTGCCTTCCTGCAGAGGCAAATCAGAGCTGGGACATTCAGCTGTAATGCAGTGCTCTCGCACCAGTCCTCTGACCAAGGCTGTTGTTGCACCTGCATGGGGAGGCTGCAACATCAAAGGCAGCACATGAAAGGGAGAAAAACCTCAGTAAATTTAGGGATTTGATTATTTGTGTAAATCATCGTAGATACGGCATCTTTCTTTGATGTAGCCAGCGCAGCGAAAGGTTGGGAGGTCATACTTGAATGTAAACTGCTTTCCAGCTCCAGCCCTGATCCTCCTCCAGAGCAAGGCTGTGGTGCAGTGCTTTCCCCATCTCATTCCTCCCCCCTTGCAGAGTTTCCATGCAGAGCTCCTGCTCGTTCATTACTTATGCATCTGCTGGAGAGAGCAGTACCAAAAGGTGCTGATGAACAGCCCAGTCTCTCCTTTGGCATCCTCGGGGCTTCAAACTAACCCTCCAAATATGAATAATAAGGATAGTTCAATGAAGCTTCAATGAGCTGCTGAAATCTCCTGGAAACTGAGCTAGCAGCACCACAATAAAGTGATGGTTTTTGCAAAATCAGGTTCCTGCTGGAGACAGGTGCCCTGAACCTGGGAGATGCAAACTGGGCTCCTCTCAGTGCTGACAGGCAGCCTAATGCTGAATGTCACTCTGATCTCCTGTCTCACCCAGATCAGAGTGAGCATATTGGTTTTGAATCAATAAATGGTAAATTAAAAAGCTTACTTAGTGTTCAGAACCCTATATAAAAAGCATCTGCTGTTTTAATCATACTTGATCAAGATAACTGTAGCTCATTTGCTTAAGCTAATTAACTGGGGCACTGTTATCAGTGTCTGCCAAATAATGTGGAGTTTTATCCAGGAAAAGTCTGCATTGAAGGAGCTGGGTAAAATCTCACATTGCTGGTCCCTGACAAAATAGCACTGGCTGACTTACCAAGCTTGGTGCAACTGTTTAAACGAGCTGCAATTCTTCTCTTGGACGCCCTGCATGGCTTGGAATCCACAGGGCAGGCTTGATGCAGGAATTGTGGTGAGCACAGAGCCTGGATTGCAGCTCAGGCTTACTTTGACCTCACTCCTGCAAGCTCCTACTCCTGTAAGAGAAATCTCATGAAGTCAGGGTTGTCTTAACAGAACAAGATATTTTTAAGGTCTGATTTTGTTCTTGCATTTGAATAATTTCTTATGCCACAAGACCTCCATCTTCCTGTGCTTTTAAGTGAAAAGCATCTTCCAAATACAGAATTCCAAGGCCATCTGTCTCCTCAGTGTAATGAAGGAAGGGTTTTAGGGCTGTGAATTTGGAGGAATAGAGATGTTCCTGTAGTGGAATTCTTTAGTCCCTTATGTCATTATCATTCTATGGGTATGAGTGAATTATCAATAATCACTTTGGAGAGGCAGGATGTCCAAGCTCAACTCCAATTGTTTCTGTGAATTGGGCAGACAATTGGAGAAAAGCAGAGATGTACCGACAAATTACCCATGGGATATTGCAGTGATCTGTCCCATGGGGCTGTTGAGTGGATTAATTAGTGATGCTTGGTAAAATAGTCACAATTAATGTATTTTATTAACCTGCTTTTTTCCCCCTTTTATTTCCCCTCTCCATGAAATTGCCTATGAGAAGCCTATGGACTTTTAAAAATGCATGTAATTGGGATAACAGTCTGGATTTCAAATGCTCAGACAGCAAAGCAACCTTCCTGTCTGCCCTTTCACATAGAGACCGTGCAGATCCCAGTCCCAAAACGATGCTGCAAATGTATTCCCGCATTTCCTCACCTGCCCTCTGAATGCACAGCTAATGGGGGAGCTGGCTCTCACCTGTCTGGCACTGGAGTACCTCCAATTCTGCCCAGCTCTGGGGCACACAGGGACTGTGGGACTCACTGTGAGAAGGGCTGGCTCTTCACTCAGCCTACAGTCCTTTGAATAGTGCTCCACTCTTTGCCATCAGGCAACAGCAACATCCTTCAATAGCTTGTGCATCAGAGAACGAATTTTGCCTTTAACATCCCAGGGATGAGCTGCTGCAGGCAGTGACCTACCCTCTTAAATCAATGAAGATGGCTTGGAGAAAAAAATGCCAGTGGTGATGAGTTTAGAAAATAAAAAGCATATTGTTGGGGTAGTATTTGAGCCTGTACTATTGAGAGGAAACAGATGACCTTTCAGATCAGACTAGCAGTGACTTAAAGATACTGTAATGCTTCAATCCTGAATTCCAGACAGCTCTGAGAGAGGAAACTGCCATTTCCTATCCCATAATAATGCATAATTACTTTAAAAATACTTCAAATGCATCCCGAGGCACAGAAAAATAGCCTACATCTTGAATACAGATTATGCACAGAGTACACAGGATGAAACAGGAAAAGTGTTCTTTGAAAAGCATGCCTCATATACATTTGTTTTGCTGAAAAAAAATTTTTGGCTCTTCTAAATTAATTTTAATTGTGCAGTCAATTCATGCTGGAGTGGAAGTCTCTAGTGAGGTAGAGAAAAATACATTATATTTTCTTTACATGCAAGTGGCATTTTAAAGCGCCACACAAAGAAAGAAAATTACATCTGCATCATAGATTTTGTATTTCATAGCAAAAAATTGCACTTTAAATCTCATGATTTAAAGCAATGGATTAAATAATGTGCGTGAAAGCAGACAAGTCACTATCATTTCAGAGAAATTATCCCTTCATGCTTTTGGAAGGAACAAGGCACTTTATGGGGTGGTGTGTCAGGGAGGGGAATTAAAATTCTCAGGAGTTAATTTCTCGGGATTAACTTTTAAATTCCCTGAAAAACAGATCCAGAAAAAATGTTTGTCTATTTTTATTTCTGGCAAAGCGGTGTATTCTCATGTTGAACACCTCGCTGAAGGTGAGATCCAGGTGTAATTCCCAGAGGACTGAAGTGAAACCAGCAGCAAGCAAACTGCCTCCACAGATGCCCATCGCCAGTCCTGATAAACAGCGATGGGGCATTGAGTGCACACGTTTGAAGTCCTTCTGGATTTTATCCCATCTGATTAGATTAATCATGGGATTAAGGAAACACCTTAGGAAAGGCTGCAGCACTTTGGTGTTGTCACAGGGTTTCTCTGAACATCCGTGTGCATAGCAAGGGTGCTGTTTCTCGGCAGTCTTCTAGAAGGAAAGGGGTGCAAACCACTCTGGGATTGCACCCCTGGCGTTGATTCCAGCACAGACTTTGCTCTCCCACCCAGGGATCCTTTGTATCCCAGCACGATTTAAATTAGCAGTGCAAATTGTGACAAGGGAGGATGCTGCTCCAGTGGCTCTCCAAGAGCTGCTGGAGAAAGCTCTGGCCTTGAGCTTGCTGGTTCTGCTGCTGTCCTGCTGCACACTGCTTGCACCGATTAGTCCTGATGGAGGAATTGCTTTGGAGATGGTATTAGGCATCAGTGTGCCCAAAGTGAGCCTTTCACTCCCCCACAGACGGGATTATCCCTATCCTCTCTCTGGCAGTGTTTAGTGGGAGAGGAGAAGGGCAGCTTGGGCAGGAGGGCAGAGCTGGAGGCTCAGCCCTCACCAGGCGGTGTGCTTGGAGCTGCTGCTGTTCACCCTCTTGTGCAAATCCGAGGGGCTGACAACATCGGATGAAGTATTGGAAATTACATTAACAGTGCTCCAGGTAGCAGTTTGTGAAATATCCGGTGACTGATGCATGTGAATGACTAAACCCATTAGCTTTTCCTGCTAATATTTCCACTAATGATTTCCAATTGGTTTCTCTAACAAGGGAAGCCACACAAGGGAAGCGAAAACAAAACCATTTGGTCTGTGCTAAGTAAAGCTGCAGAAAATGGTACAGTTTTAATAATTGGATCTTTTTTCCTTGCCTTTCTTTCCCTGAAAGCATACAGGAAAGCTGACAAAAGACCCCATCTAATAATTGGCTTTATGTCAGTGTTCTGTACGAGGCCCTGAAGAGACAAAACCCTCGTTGAAAGCCCTGAGGCGAGCTGCAGGGATGCAGCCAGGCCACTTTGTGTCTGCGCCTTCGGCCCCTGAGCCGCCACAGCAGCTGTCACCTTCTGCGTCCCCGAGCCAGCCTTCCCCAGCTAATTGTTCTGCACTAACACAAAGAGGCTTTGCCCCCAAAGGCAGCCTCTAAAAACCTGCCAAGAGGCCCACCTTGCTGCCACGCAGGGGTTTTGTGGCACCCCTCTCTGCCCTGCCGCGCGTTTGGTTTTGCAGCCCCACCACCTCGCGTCGGCTCGCTGCGCGGTGTGCGTTCAGGCAGGCAGCTCGGCCCTGACATCTTTTTTTGTGTGTTCTTACGTGTGTGTGACTCTGCCAGCTTCAGCAGCCTGGTTTGTTCTTAGCTGGGTCTGTGTGTGACGGAGAACATGCAGATTTTGATCTGTCTGACATCCTTTCCCCAGGGCATCTGCCCACCTCTGGGTGAACCCCTGCAGTCAGCTCTGCTGCGGCAGCTTCTCAGTCCCCGGGTTCAGAAATATCCGTGGATATAGTTCCATCCAAAAAGCTGCTTTTTCCAAAGACTGCTTTCTATTTCTGCTTAGCACCATCTCTAACCAAGCCTTCTATTTATGCCTTTCATATATTTATGTACAATGAAGATGCATCAAATTCCTTTCTTAAGCACCTAGAAAACTCAACTAGGATTCAATCTGCCCAGTGCACGGGCCTGCTTTCTCAGATAGTTGGCATCAAGTTATTTTTAAGTGACTGCAGTGCTCTCTTGAAACTTGCATTTTGCCCCAGGAGAAGCAGCCTGTGTTGTGCTGGGGTCTGTGCTGCTGCTGCCACTGCCACCTCAGACCTTGGTGCTGCCAGGTCACCCAGCTGCTCTTTCCAGGTGATGCTCTCTGCCTGTATCTCTCTTCCCAGCTTGCTGCTTGCATCAGCTTTGTGAGGGGCCCCTGGGGACCCTCTGCTCTCATGAAAAATGCAAAAATGGAATGCCTAACTACATGTTTCTGCTGTTCCTGAAGGTGCTGTGCAGTGCTCAGGTCAGCCGCCTCACGGGGACAAAGGAGGTTGAGCATCGCCCTTACTCAGGTGCTCTGCTGCTGGTACTGCTCTTACTTCAGGGAGGATGGTGCTGGATAACTACAAAATTATTATTTACATGTCTGTGAAATGGGTTTATTTATCAGAGATCATCACTGGACTGAGCAGAGGGAGGTTGTTTTAAACTTGCAGCCCCTGCACTCTGCAATGAGCCACCGGGTGCTCAGGTTACCCTATTTATGGTTATGTCTCAGAGCCCTAATTTAAAAAAAAAAACAAAAAACCAAACCAACAAACCTCAAGTAGACATATCCAGTTAATCTGATAAAATGTCAAAATACTTCTGTGTACAAGATAATAATCTGCAGACTTCCTATGAGTGCTCTCTGGGAATAATGGCAGCCTTGTTCAGGGAAAATACCTGGATAAAACAGCACCTTTTGAGGCAGGTAATCATCAGGAAGATATCCTGACAAAACAACCTGTATCAGAAATCAGCTGTAGCTTTTGCTGCAGAACTCTTCCCAAATACATAGCTGCATCCCAATATCACTAAAATGAAATGAACATCCATCTCCTATATGTAAAAATGGGTGTAGCCCCTTGTCCCCAGTGCAGTTTTGTCCCCTCTCACCAGTGGGGCTGTGAACTGATGTAATTAGAAACTGTGTCTTGAGAGGCAGCTCCAGGCAGGGCAGAAAACCACGGCTGGTGGCTGGACCGACTCTTCTTGCACTTGCCAAGCGCCTCTGTGCTTGTGGTTTTCATTTCTTCTACAGATACCAAACACAAGTTCCAAGCTGAAATTTTCCTTGTTGGAAGTCAGCTTTATGGTGGGTTTATTTACTGCTTATTCCAGAAACAGTTTATTAATTCTGAACAGGAGAAAATAGAGTATTTTTCCTTATTAAATAATTCTGGCGATCCTCTTAGTGTTATTATGTTGGGGTTTTGTTGTTGTTGTTTTTCCTAACTGTCCTCATTTTGAGGCAGAACATTTATATTTGGGAAGGGAATGATCTCGGTACAAGAATTCCTGACATGGTAAACTTTTGTCTTGTGTCGTGACACAAGCAATGGTATTACTTCATTCCCATTCAGATTCTCTTTTCCTGTTTCATCCTCTTCTGGACAAAGAGACACCAGGCAACAGGGCATGTAAAAACCATAAACTGGAAATAATGCCTTGCTGTAAGACACAACTTCAAACATTGTTTTCTCCTCAGATTAGGTTTTTAGCCCCCTTTTTCCCTATGCAGGTTGTTAACAGTGCAACAATAACAAGGATTAAAAAAATAAATAAAGTATATAAAAGCAGGGGTTCAATGCAACAAGTATTTTGCTTCAGGATCTCCCTCTAAACCACAGGCTGCCTCGCAGGCATTTTGTAATTGCCTGTTTTAGATTTTCCTACACCTCTGTCTCCTATCAGAGCTGGGGTACAATTGATCAGAACCAGGAGGATGACTGTATTAACTTCATTTTGAAGCTCATTTTGAGCTGAAATTGGAAACTCGAGACAATCTTTGCTCTTGAGAAACTAAGAGTCGCTTTATAAAACTGTGAATTGAATTTGAATTCTGGTCTTTTCTTTTTTAAATTGTCATTTTTTCCCCCTGTGCCTCCTCATTTTTATGAACAAAAGCTTGTGAGGTGATCACTTTTAGTACATTCTAATGGTTCTTGCAGGGAGATATTTCACTGTCAAATGTAAAACTTAGAAGCATGAAGAAAATACTCCAGTGAAGAAGCTTATTTTCAAATTAAAAACAAGCCTTTCCCTAGGTGCTTGGCAAGCAACGTTTCAGTTCTTCACTCAGGAGAGCAGCATCTCACTGGTGTTTTAGAGGTACTTTTAAACAATAGATTATAAATCTAAATCCCGTGTGATGAGCTCAGCTCAGCTGGTTGGAGCATGGTGCTGGCAGCACCAAGGTTTTGGGGTTGATCCCTATACGGGCCATTCCCTTAAGAGCTGGACTTGATGATCCTGGTGGGTCCCTTCCAGCTCAGAATATTCTGTGATTTAAGTGATCTGTGATTTAAATGCTTCGCACATTTGTGTCACTAAAGATGAAATGCCTCAGACCAGAGGCAGCAAATGAGGACAATTTTATAAAAATTTCATGTGTGCAGGAAGTTTCAGATAGTCTGGCTCAGATGCAGTTTATTCCTTTCCTTTGCAAAAAGAGCTTTCAGCTTATTCCTGAGAGGGGAAAAAAAAAGAGGTTTAAAATCTTTCTCATGTTGTTTTGGATTCTTTTTGTTTCCTTTTCATTACCACGGTCACCTAATTACTCCCTGTACATGTGTGTTTCCTCTTCACCCCCCCATCATGTCTGCTGCATCCTTTCTGGGTTTCCCCTTCCATTTGTTTTCGGCTTCAGCCCCACTTCTGGGCCTACTGATCCCTATGTCCTTGTCCTGATTTCTTTTCCAGACTGAACTCATTTCCTTTCTTGGCCATATTTCTCCTGACCCAGTCCAAGCTTCCTTTACACCTGCCCAGAGCTGTTTTCCTGCCAGACCCCAAATAGAGGAGTTGTGCTATGAAAGTCTCTTAAAAAGGCCAAATGCTGGAAGATAGAGAAAATAGTTTTGTTGTTTGCTGTGTTGCTCTGAATTCATACAGCCTCTGGTGATCCAGGTGTGGGTGCCAGTGAGGATTGCATCAGATATTGGGCAGCATGTGCCCTGAAAACATTTCTGAGCATAAAAGGACAGATGCCAAATTTCAATAAATTTGTGTAGCTCAGTTGTGATAATCAAATTATATCTTACACCAGATGTGGATTTGATCCCTGGAGGAGGAGGATACTAGAGATTATGTAAAGCACATTGTGTTTGCTGGTTTGTTTGTTTTCAGTGCAATAAACTTCCAGAGCTTTGTTTTGCATTATGATGACACTGCTGGCACGTCTGTACTTCATCCCGCGGAAAAAATTCATCCTAGCCTGTTCTGCTCTGAGCACGAACTTCTCCATTTACGCTGCCCTTTCTGGTTTCCTGTCTTGCACTTGGAACTTTGGTTTCTTTGCTCACTTTAATTTAAAAGTCCCCTAAAGGCTGGTCAGGCACAGAGCATTAACCCTGTTAAGATCCTGGTTTGACCAGAACTTGTAAAGTTTCATTCCTCTCATCTCCCCTTGCTTTAAGAGTAGTTGGTGCAGTGTTTCCTACATTAGCCCTATGAAAAAAGCATCATAGGAAACAACTTGGAAGTTCATGGCATTCAGATCGGAGAAAGAATCTGCAGGCAAAGATCAGCTTTTGTTTCAAACCTGGTTGAACCAACAGGAAAGATATTCAGAGAATGGATCTCTGCACTCCCTCGTGCTGTAATGTGTGCGTGTCACCTAAGGGGGGTCATAGAGTTGCAGCTATCGTGTCCCAGGCTGTGATCTTTGCCACATCTTAAAGGAATGAGGCTTTCAGGGCTGGTCTGCCTTTGGGAAACTTCCAAAGAAAGGTTAAGTGCTGAAATGAGTGACTTTGGTGATTTAAGAGGTGGAACTTCCGTTTCTGTACTAATCTCCAGCCAATTCCCCAGCATGTTGTTGAAGAGAATTATGCTTTATAGGTGTTATGTTTCTGAGGAGAGGAAAAATGGTGATCTGTTGGCTTATGTCTTTTCTTTCTGTCATTCTGTGGTACACTATGTGGAAGTTTTGTTCCTTAAAAGGAGAGGAGAACAATTATATCGGGGACAGTTAAATTTCTGCAATTATTATTATTTTTTTAAAGTTGTAAGGTCTTTGAAATGCATCGGTGCAGCATTATATTATGATAGGTCAGGCATAGTAAATGTGGCCACTGCTTCTTAGTGATCCTTCATGAAACAGGGAACAGCATCCAGAAGAATTATTTGTAGAATGCAGCCTGGTGTGTAACCAAGTGTACTTGCTAATCCTTTATACAGCAAGCTGAAACTTCAAACCCTAGTTCTCGTATCATTTTTTTCAAGGTATTTTTCTATGCATATTCAAACCATGCTCCTGCGCTCAGATAAGTGGTACTTTGTGCAAGTTCATTTTGTATTTTGACTTGAGGCACCTAAATGGTCTTTCAAGATACATCTGATGGCTCTTTCTGGGAATGCATCCTAGCACGCTGTGTGTATGCAGGGAGAAATAAAAAAAAAATAGCTGAGGAAAAGTCACTTGCATAAGGAGTCTAATAACTTGTTTTGGTGGTATCTCTAAGATATAGATGTGGGGAACAGCAGGAGGTCCTAGTTGGTTGTGCTTAAGGGAAACTGGCAGCAAAAGAAATAGAAGTGGTTACAAGGCAGATGTTGTTTTCCCCCTCTGAAAGAACAGCTGTACTATTGAAAAACGTGAAATGTCAAATTCAGGTAAACACTGATTTCACACTTATTTTCTGCTGATACATAAAGCCCAAACAGGGTCATGTTCGCAGTGTCCTCCTTTAGCAGATGCACGCTGAATTTGATAGAATACCTCCTGTTGGACTACAGAGTGTCCAGTGCATTCCCTGTACTCCATCAGCACCTCTCTGTGATGAAGATCAGCTGCACCACATCCCAGGTGGCTACAGAACGTCTCACAAAACTCATCTTTCTTCTTGGCACTTGAGGGTCAGGGGATGTTTTCGGAGTTGCTTTCTCTCCCTCTAAATACAAACGACCATTTCGATTCCAGCCCTTGGAAGTCATCGTTTCCTCTGGGGTGCAAGTCCAGAACGCTCTAGTGACGAGAACCTTAAGGTATAAAACCACTGTGGAACAGGGGATTTGTTTGCTTCGTGTTGCAGAGACTTCACCCAGCATCAGGATATCACTGGCTGATGGGCTACAGGCACGGAGCGAGGCAGGTCAGCCTGAGGAGAACTTGCAGAGGCAGCTGCAAGGCTTAAAAGAATGGAAAAAAGGAAAGGAGCAGAGCTTTAGCAAAGCCTAATTCATCATCAGACAGCAATCACAACAGTTATATATAAATGCAGTCTGTGCAAAATGGAGCCATGGCAATAAAGCTTGTGACTTCTTTTTGTTTGTTTGTTTTTTTCTTTGTTTTTTTTTTTTAATGTGGCTGGAGAAGAGGTTTTAAATTGTGGTGTTTAAAAAATCCCACCCTCCTTCTGCTTTTTAACGCATTTTCTTTCTAAATGTTTTACTGCTTCTTCCAAAATGAATTTGCCTCCATATGTCATAGCCATTCCCAAGGAGAGATGTCTGATAGTATTAAAGCCTACACATAAAACACTGCGGCTGTGGTACACATTCTGAATATCGTGGGGCTTAATGCCCTCAGTCACCATACAAAACTCTGATATTTTGAGATGTGTGTATACTATGCAAGATGGAAATATAGGGTAAAAAATTCAGGCTGTCAGACTGCTCTGATGGAAGCAGGATAGGCCACTTTTAGATGCTAAAAGAGACACAGAATGTGTTGTACTTAATAACTAGAAATGCTATGGCTTCTTTTTGCCTTGCTGCTTCAGTCTCTTAGTTCACAAAAGGCTTTACAAAATCAACATGCTGAGTTCCAACCAGACCAAATAGCAACATCAATGGTTATTGTAAACCAAATTGTGATATAAAAGGCTTTATTGCTTCCAAGATAACATAATAGCTCTACTTATAATAGGAAAAACGTTTTTAAAAAAGGATGAGAATCCTACTTATAAATCCATGGCTAAACCTAAGAAAGTTCTTGTTTGCTGTTGAGGCAATTCCAGATATTCACATGCCAACCTACATTATCCTGTTTCTTAGGCTGTAGGAAATTCCACTTACATCACTGACTTCCTGCCGCTGTGGAAAATAGGTTTTGGTAATGGTTCAGAGTTAGAATTAGCCCTCACCTGCCTTGTGCTTCAGTTCTCCACCATGCCAGTTTAATTACCCAGAAATTATTAGTGCAATCTTTCTCTTTCTCCTCCTTTCATTGCCCAGCATTTCCCTCCCATTAAACAAAATCAAGTTTTTGCAAGCCAGAGCAAAAGTGGGATTTAAAGCAGCTAATGCTGCTCAGAGCGAAAAAATCTCCCTCAGTCTAAAAGCTATATTGGGCACAGGGAATTCCTAACCTGGAGGGGAAAATGTTGGTTTCTACCACTGAGCAGGGCTGTGATGCCCATTTACAGAGCTTTGAGGGCCTGCTAAAAAGCCTGCACCGCCTGGGCAGCGGGAGAAGCGTTTCTCACGATTTAACCCAAAATGCAGCCGTGAGCTGTTAGATGAGGATTGCTGCTGCGTGTCAGAGGGGCCTGATAGGAGCTGCCCTTTCTGCCTGCTGACAGTTTCCAGATGTATCAAGTCACTGATACACCAGACTCAGCCAGTGAAGGACGTGTGTGGCTGAAGCAGAACGGATTAATACGGGTGGGTTTACGTCTTCTGCTTCATCCCCTCAGTCTCACGGTGCACGACGTGTATTTGTTGATTGTGTCTGGTAAGCAGAAGGAACAGGTGAGAGAGCAAATGAGAAACAATATTCACAGAGGAAAAGAGACGATCCTGATGGTACTGGCAGCAATTTGTCCTTTTTGCTATAGTTCATACATTTGTAGTATTATCAAGGACGGCGACACAACAGCAAGGGCAGCTGATCTTCCTACGCCTTTGACTACTGAGAAAAGATGCAGAGCCTGAAATGGCAAACATTACCTTTTGTTGAGAGTAAGGGCTTTATTGGTTTTACAATCACGTGCCCAACAATGTATTTAAGGCAAGTGATCCTTACCTTAGCTCTGGGATAAATATTTATGGGTATTTATTTTAAGCATTTTGCAACTCTTTCCACATTCCCAAGCAAGGGCACTTCCACATGAGCAGGAGGTGCCATGCTTATCCATTCCCACCCCCCTTTTTTGGGTTTGCTTTACATCTGACGTGCTTGACAGAAGCTCCTTCCAAGGGCAGAGATTTCCAGCCCAGGAAATATTCTTGTTTATTCAGATTATTTTGCCCTGCTGTGATATCAAATGAGAAGAAAACAAAGCAGGAGATGTGATTAATGAGCTGCCTGTTGACGCGGGGATGAGTGGGTAGATTAGGCACAAGGGCAAAATTAACCAGCTAAATCTGGGTGCAGAGAGGGTTTCTCAAAGTGATAAGGTATTTGCATGTGCCTCATTCTCTAGCTGCTATCATAATTCAGGATCTTGGATGCTGCTTATTAATAGTGAAACCAGAGGCTTTGCCATTTGTCAGCCTACACGGGTAGTAATTAGCCATTAGAGTGCAGTCCTGCTTTTTGTAATTAACTTTGTGTCAAAATTTCTTTGTTCATTATCTGTGGAGAACACTCACAAAACAATCAACTTCCATTTTACTAGGTACTGTTCAATGACCTCATTTTCTTCAAGCTATTCCCTTCTGGTATTACCCCAAATTCCCTTACTGCTTGCTATCTGCTTCCCCTGAACATGCTTTGGAGGGACTGAATGAGGATGGCACGAATTTGAGGCCTTTTTAAATAAAATTTATTTATTGCATGTATATGAACATGATGGAATACTTGACAAATCTCATGCAGCATAAGTAGATAATACATAACTTTAGTATTTGTGTTTACAGTCATATCCAGAGGCTTGGGTCTGTTAGAAAGGATTATCAGGGACAAATATTCATGGCAGGCATCTCCTTTAATCACCCTCATGAATCACATAGTTGTTACACCATTTCAAGAACTTAAAAGCCAGCAGAACCTACCTGTCTCCCAAACCTTATTCTTTCCACTTCCCTCTCACCAGCTGGAAATAGATGGATTGCTAGCTTAGATATCTAGGTGGTAGAAAAACATCCACCTCTGCAAATGCAGGCAGGGTCATACTGTCATATCACCAGACAAGCCAGTCCTCTGGGCAACCACTTTGCTGCTAGAAATTTCACCAGAAAAAGCACTTAGTGCATTTCTGCTTTGTTCATCACTACGAGAAAGTCTAATTAACCTAAAGGACATTCTTTTCCTGCCAAATCCAAAGTGAGTTTCCAAATGGAAACCTCCACGAGGAATTGTGCATCGGCCTTTCTCGTCCCAGGGCTCCCTGACCTGCCTCCGTGCACAGAGCTGGGTTCTGGCAGCAAGGAGCAGCTTATAATGTTTATAATGTTTATATATGCAGATTCACATGTTTATAAACGTTCCCCTGTTTATCCTGGATCATGTGCCAGGATACCCTTGGAGTATCCTGGGATACCCTTGGGATAAATTGTATTTTTAAGAGCCCCAGCCAAAAGCTCAAGGTGTCCTCCGAGGTTTCTCACTCTTAAGCCACCTACAAAGGAAGAGCATCGAGGTCCCTCTGATACCTTGCCCTGGCTCCTGCTCTTTCTGTCCCCACCCTCTCAAGTCACCTGCTCAGCCCAGCACTGGTGTCCACATGCTCATACAGGAAAGCCCTCCACAGGAAAACTCGGAGCTGCTGCTGTGTAACTCCCCGAAAACCACGGCTTAGCCGAGCGTTGTCCCAGCTTTTCAGCTCTTTCCTTACAGCCTCCTAATTTCCCTTTTAACCTTAAAGCAATTGAAGGAATATAGGGAATTCTTTTATTTCAGGCAAACATACCACCTCTTTATGAAATCAAACCGGATCTCTAACAGATCTCACCAGCCTCCATTTAAACAACAGGCAGCTACCAGGTACAGCATTGCCGCCGTCCGTAATTGTAAAGGAGCTTGGATAGTGTAACACAAATTGGCTCCCAGGAGTCACACAGACTAAACATAATAGTCCATCAGCTCTAATTTTCTTTAAAAGTGCTTGGTAGGAACTGCATTAGAGGAGGAAGTTAGGAATCCTACATTACACAGGCTGCTTGCTTGAACTGTTCTCCCAAAGGATAGTTTTTTTCCTAGGTATGCACTCTTAAAGGCAACAGCTCCATTCTCTGAATGGCCCTTGCCTTTTCTGAGAGTAGGCTTAGATTAGATATTAGGGGAAAATTTTTTCCTGTGAGGGTGATGACGCACTAGAAGAGGTTGCCCAGAGAAGCTGTGGCTGCCCCATCCCTGGAAGTGTTCAAGGCCAGGTTGGATGGAGCTCTGAGCAACCTGGTCTAGTGAAGGTGTCCCTGCCCAGGGCAGATGGGTTGGAAGCAAATGATCTTCAAGGTTCTTTCCAACCCAAACCATTCTATGATTATTTTTGTGTTTATAAGGATGGCAAGCCTAGCTCACCTCCTTTATTTCCTCCCTTATTCTGCTTGGTTGCAGGTTTATTTTCAGTAATCTCCTCCCGAAAGTAAGGGGCCCACCTCAGTCACTCAGAGCAGTCATCCCTGCCCCTGTGTGCTCACAAAAGGGCTTTTTGCAGGCTGACCTGGAGGCACTCATCCTGCTGCAAGGTTCATTCCCATCTCCTTGTGCCCCGAACATAGAGCAATTACTCCAAAATGAGAGTATCGCATTTGCTTGCTTCAAAGCAGCAGCCTCTTGGCTTTCTCCTTCCTAGCCCCGCTCTCCCAGCCAGCCTGACTTCTGAAAAGAGGAGAATCCCTTCACTCTAATTGTGGATTTTTGAGGTCAGGAGTATATAGGGTACTTTGTGACATAGCACAGAAGACCATAAAGCTTTAGAAAAAGGTTTCCTATTTATTGCAGAACACCTTGTTTTCCTGTGAGGCTAAAAGACACAAAGACCCTCTTTCCCTCTAATCAGGTTACAGCATCACAATATGGCTCTCTTTATAGGGGTCATTAGATCTTTTCTTTGGGGGGAGAGAGAGTTCTTCCCATAGCTTTGATGAATTAACTCTTTTGTCTGCAGCAGAAGGTGCTTCCCTCAAGCAAGCTTTTTTTAGGCCCCACAAAGCAATCTCAACTGCCTGGAAGTTGCGTGTTTATTTTACTCCCTTTGTCTGCAGAAATATTTTCTGAAGAAAACACCACATAAACTTCATGCCACATCAAGTGGCTTTCTTTACCTACTGGCTTTGTTTTTTATATGCCATCAGGTCTCTGGAGAAACCTGGAACAACTATCACAATACTTTAACAGTGTAAAACTTTTCAAGAAGGCTGCCAGTGAAGACACTTCGGTGCTCATTACCCAAGCTGAATTCTGGACAGCAAAGGCAGTGTGTTGGAATTTCTATTTGCTAATGCATCAATTTCAAGAAGGAATCCTTTTCAAATTAAATATTTGTCTTCATTCAGTTGAGTAGTGTATGTATGGGTTAGTATCATATGGGTTTTTTTCTGATTTGCAGCTTCTTTTCCCTTTAGAGTTTAGCTCTAAATAAATAGATACAGAAATGTAGAGGTTAGAAAAGCCCTTTGCTGCAGCTTTCCATTAAGGAAAGTCATAACAGAAAGTTGTTGTTACTAGGTAGCTTTTCACATCTAAAGAATTCTTCTACCAGAACCACTGAAAAATGCTAAATGTTCTTCTGAGTTCAGATTTGCATATCTGCCTGAATTTATGGTCAGAAATAAAAACTCCCCGTGCTTTTTATCTTGGGACTCATCCATTATTGAAGTGTCAATGAAGAGCCACAATGAAGCAACTCCTTTCTGAGAAGAGGGTAGGGAAATGAAATAATGAAGTAGGCAGAGGAGGTGTTTTGAGGGAGCTGCAGTGACCTTGGATGAGGCAGCAGTCTCCAGGAGGGGAGCAGCCACCTCGCGAGCACGTGAATCTGCGACAAGTGACAGATTTTACTGCAGCCCCAGGTGATATCTACAAAGTGAATAATATCTCATTGTATTATACCCAAAGAGTATAAAACTAACTCATGCCATCCATGGACGCTCACTGTAGCAAACTGGGAGAGCTCCAAGCTCTTGGATTCTTTGCCTGTGCTCTGCTGCTGCAGAATTTGCGGACAAACAACGGCCGGACTGAATGGTCTTAGAGGGCTTTCCAGACCTTAATAATTCTCTGCTTGCAGATGCCAAGGAAAATGGATGCTGGTGGGATGAGGGTAAAGGAGATCAGTCTCTTGGCTGCCCTGCTGACCCCTAGCACTGACCTTATAAAGGTTTGAAGACAGTGGCCCAGTTTATTATGTTGGAAATAGAAGGATCATTGCTAGCAAACATGATTCTCTTTATTCCCCTCCTTCTCCCTGCTCTGTCTGGCAGGAAACCCTTCTGCTGGCAGTCCCTGCATCTTACCTGCTGTCCTTTGCCTGCTCCAAAAGTACCAACACTCTTCCTGCTGTGCAAGACTGAATTCATTTGGAAAATGTCAGTCAAAAATCTGCCAACTCCTATTATATACACTACACTAGTCAGTGGATGGTAAAATAGGGGTTAAATATGTCCAAAAGGAGACTGGAAGGAAAATTTGAGGACACCACCTAATTATGTATTATTTTTAAGCAAAAAAAAAAAAAAAATTAAGAAAAGAAATCGAGTAATTACATTTGTGCTATTAAGTGCTTTCCATAAATCCAAAATAAGGAGATGGCAGCTAAGTAAAGGCTGAAACATCCATGTTTTCAATCATAAAAACACATCACAAAATGACAGATGCCCGTGGTGCACTGCCATGTGTGAGACTCCCACTGACTACAGCCCACACAGGATCTGGAGGAGCAGCCTGGAGGGAGGAGACCTAGAGCCACCAGCCTGGGCAGGTTAAGTTTTGCAACCCCCAGCTCTCCTTCAGGTAGATTGAGGTTTATCTGGCTCTGCTGCTTTATTTTTGTTAGGCTTTCTTTTTAAATGTAGCTTCACAAGTCCTTCACCATTCGGCATCCGTATCGAAATGATTTGGAATTTAGAAGAACAAGGATAATTAGAGTCTCAAGGATCCTCTATTTTTGCTGGCAGTACTTGGCACAAGTTAAAATGTTACCTTTCTTTCCATCTCATTCTTTTGTTCATATATATATGTATATATATCTAAAACATGACAATTTTTTTTCACAATTTTAATAATACTTTGAAAAATCGAACAGTAGTAAAATAATGTGTTGCTTCCAAATTACTTCTGGGACAGAATGACATTGCAAAAATGTTTTAACCTCATGAAAAGCATTGGCTGCTACTCAGTATTCTGCTCAACTTTGTTATCACAAGCAGAAATGCATGATTTCTCTTCCTTGAAGCCACTCTAATTCTTCTTGCGTGTTATAAGGTCTCCTTCCTTCAGGAAATGAATCTTTGTTCCACTTGTAAAGGAAATTTTCTCCTTCCTAGATCACACCGAAAGAATTTTAGTGGTTTCTAGAGAATTTAAGGCTCCTGTCACTGCACTTTAACTCAAATTCCAGAAATTCTATGGGCTTTCCTCATTTTTTTAAGGCTACAATGGCTTTTCTTGTTGTTTGTGGCTTTTTTCTTTTTTTAGCTTGTTTAACGGAAATCATAAAAACATTCTTTAAGGATCACCAGAAGAGCCTTTTTGTTATTTCCTTTTACCTTCAAGAGCACATACCTTCAGTACAGGTCTGATTATTTCCTCTACTCTTCCAGATTGCTGAGCTCCTTCAGCCTTAATCATCTTGTTCCATTTGATTTATTTCCCACACACCTAAATTTGCTAAACAGTCTGCATAGCCTTGTCTTAATTAACAGCTTCTGGGCCAAGCAGTCATATAATTTAATTTATTATTCCTTGTACTTCGGAACTTTTAGTCCTGCCTCTGCGTGACTTCTGAGCCGTGACTCTGCTGTCCACTTTTAAAACTGGGACAAGGATGCTCTCGGGGTTGCATTAAGAGCAGAGACATTCAGAAAACTCCAGCTGAAGCTGGGGCCCATTTCAGGCATCACTCGTTGTCTCTGAGGCGCCTTCTGTGAAAAGTTAAGCAGAAAAATCAGATATGGGCACAATGGTCAATAGAGGGGATGTGATCAGGCTCTGTTATTGTCTCTGTGAGGAAGACGATGCTGTTCTCCAGGCTACTAATTTCGTATCATCCTTTTGATCCCACTTCCTCCTAATAATGCGTTTTGTTAGCAAGCAATACTAATTATTATGACACAACGCTGAACGACCCAAACCAAACAGCTCAAGTGCAGCCTGGCAGGAGAAGCTAAACCAGAAAGCCATGGCAGAACAACTGAAAAAGTAGTGGGCTGCTCCTCAAAAGTCTTTTCAAAACTGATATTGCCACGCTCACGTTGCGTTCATTCAGTAACTTAAAGGACAATCGTTTTTAGACAAATATTATTCTGGCAGGAAAACTTAAGGAGTACGTTAATAAATCTAGCAGTGTCTAAGAGCCTTTTGAAGAGTATTTGCTTCCACTCACGTCTCGTCCATGCGCCACTCTCTCGGTTTACGCTCCTGGCTTGTTTGTCCCACATAATAAACAGCAGGGTAAAGCAGCAGCAGGCCAGAAGCCAGGACCTGATATGGCACCAGGATGATGTGAGATGCCAGCTCCCACGTCTGCTGGATGGAGAACGCCCCACTCGGCTGCTGGCAGCCCATCAAAGCCTGTGTGTCCCCTCTTTGGTGTGGCTGTGGTGGCTGACGGACGGCCCCGCAGCGCACGCGGTGCCAAGCCCACTGTGCACTGATGCCTCCTGTGCCCTCTGGCGTGATCACCACAGCAGTTTTCCACCCGTGCAGATGTAGCTGTCTCGCTGTCTCATTTACTCGTGTCGCGTTTGATGTATCCAAATTTGTCACGCGCGAGCCGCTGTGTTTGGAGTCATCCAAGGACTCGGACTCGAGCTGGTGACTGAGCGTGCAACAAATCAAGCAGCAGAGACGGCGAGGGCCCATTCTGGCTTCTGAATGAGGTCAAACCCAACCTGTTTTATTAATGTTTTCCATTCATAAACCTGCTGGTCTTCACGACAGCTAAAAATACAGCTGCAGACTCTAAGATGTACTGCTAATCTTTGGGAAGTGCACAAGAATAATTCAATAGCTGCAACTGCTGCAACAAAAATCAGCTTTAAAGCTGGGTTTGGACTGACAGCTATTTATTCGACATATGTTTGTCCTGATGTTAATGAAAATACCCACAAGTGAGGTCTGTCAGCAACAGTGACAAGGAATGTGTCTGTTGGGGAAATAGCAGTTATAAAAGCAGGAATGCAGGTGGGTGTTTCTGGATCTGATGGAGAGGGGAAGATGAGGAGGAAGCATCTGCCTGGCTCACCCTGGGTGTCATCTTTACACCAGTGCTATTGAAGAGCACCATGATGAACAGAATTGCTTTCACCTCCACTCTGGGTGACAGCCATTGTTTTTTATGCTCATCAATTTCATACTGTAGTTATTTGAAACAGAAATTATCTCAAGATTGACAGGTCTCCTTTTCACAGTCCTAATTATTCTGGAATCTTTATGAAGACACAGAAGAAAAGGATCATATTCTACTTCTCAACCAGAAAAAGAAAATTAAACCGAAGGGAAATGAACACTTTTTACCTTCACAGCTGCTGCCCTCTTTCTCAGTGAGACATCTTGGCTGTTCCAGTCTGTTGGGTTTATTGTATTTACTTTTTTCCTCAGATTCATTCACTACCACAGATAACCTCAGCTTTAGCTCTTAATGATCTCAAAACAAGTTGTCGGAATACCTGGGGAAAATGAATGCTCTGAAATTACAGTGCTGCTGGTGAAATTGTTGCTGGTGGTGTCTTTACTATTTTGAGTATTCCTATAGTCATAGATTCTGACTTCTCTCCAGCTGTCACCTTCTAAACCGACTAATGCACATGATGAAGCCAAACAGTGGGGCAGACCCACTTGGGAGCTCAGTTTTTTGTGCTGACTTAATCTCTTCTGTCCTACCTTTGACCTCAGCTAAAACAGCTAGGAAGAAAGAAATTCATCATCACCACCACATCAAAATTTCTGGCTCTGCAATATACCCTGGCAGTATTTATTTTTCCATGCTCCTCGTCTTTATAAATCAGTCTTTCTGTGATTTTTTTCCCTTCCTTCTTTCTCAGGCCTGCAACAGTTGATTTTGCTTCTCTGGGGGAACTACAGAAAGTGGTGAACCTAATTATGAGAGAATAGCTGTAGGAACAAAAATTATAATTTCTGATAATGACTTCTTCATTATCTTGTCTTCTGCAGCATAAATACAAGATCCATAGCTTCTGTTGCAATTAGAGAGGTGTTTGTTGATAGGCAAAGAAAAGAATATCCTTAGCCTGGAAATAATAACATCTACTGCAATTCAACTAAACATTACACTGAAAACAGACAAATAATTGATGCTTTGTCTATGACTTGCAAAACAAAGCAGTTGTATTAAAATAAGAAAAAAATAAGAGCTGTATTTACTCAGATGCTTTTGTTTTTGACATGTTCCTTCAATATTTGAAGCCACATCCTTAAAAAAAAAAAGCAAATGGGAAAGCTGTAAGTTTGCCAGCAACTTCGCAGACCTCAACCTTCAAATCATCTTTCTGCAACTAGGTGACAAATAATTTATTGTCTTGCTGGATTATGCAGATGTTGAAAATAACATGAGGTTTTCTTGGTTCCACTGTGTCCTGCTAGGCAGCTTGGGCTCGCCTCCACAGTACTGGGATTTGGCCGGCCTGGCCCTCTTGGATTCTTTGATGTTCATATGCTCTGCTGGACTTCCTGGGATTTGCTCCTTCCTGATTAGAAAAAAAATAAGTACTTTCCCAAGCCCATCAATTCCTGGCACTTCTCTGAGCCATGAGTCACAGGAGGCTAATTGAATCAGTGGCGCTCAATTCCCTCCATCCCGAGACCTGCCCCCGGCAGCCCACACCGACTTCAGGGAATTGCAGCTGAGAGCTGCTGATATGCTGGATAAATATAGGAAAAAGAAAGAAAGAAAGAAGGATTTTGTGTAAAAAGGAGTGAAATGGTGACAGTTAAGTGACACCTGAGTAAATGTGGGTTTACCACCACGTTTATGAGGGCTACTATTTGGGATTAGTTTCAGACTAAGACAGATTTCACACCTCCCTGTTTATTTATTCCTTGCCATCTATGCCTGAGCTTGCCGTGTTTCCTGTACCTTACCCTGTCATCTGTTTTTTCAAACTAGAGAGACAGGTTCAGCCATGACCCACCTCAGAGAGTCCGGCCAGAGCAGCCTCGGAGGGACCTTCGGGAAGCACGGCCAGAGGAATCAATTCCAGAGATGCTCAGGGCTGTGAAAGGCAGACTAGCTAGGTAATACTCCCAAAAAATGAGTCAGCAGCATCTTTCCACACAAGCCGCTTTCCCCAGCTCCTGTGGTAGCTGTTACACTTCTCAGAAGAGAAGGAGAAACGCCTCAGTGTGGAGCCTGAGCCACGCAAGAGCCCGGGAGATGGAGATGAGGCTGCAAGTCTCCACCTGCCAGGCAGTGCTGCAGCCGTGAGGACAGGCGGTCGTGTTCCTTCTTGCACGCTCCCATTGAGGCAGGGAAGCGCAGACAGATTTTGCAACACCTTTGACTGCAGTTTCTAAGGTTTTCAGAGCAGCCAAAACACCCAAATGATATAAAAGAATGAGAGCAGTTGAGTCCTCGTGTTTAGCGTGAAGTTCCACAGGAGTCGTGTGTCTGGAAGGAAAACGAGGCCTTCGTGAGGGTTTTGCTAGGATGTGTCCCTTTAGCACGTCCTCTTCCTCCTGGAAAGACGGGACTGCAGCTACTCATTAGTTCTCAGGTAGTGACACGTTCTTTTTCGTGCCAGAAAAAGCCTAGAGGAGAAAAACGTGCCAACTGTGACTATCTTAAAGAAAAGCCCTATTGATTTACATTTATGTGCAGCTGTCGCTCACGGGTTATGGGCAGCAAAGCAGAGGCAACAGGGCAGAGTACTAAAACACCGCAGGGCGCTCGGAGTCTCGCAAATCACCTCCCTCTGCTGCCATCCCAACAGCACAAGGTGGCAGGGAGAAAATGGGATGGGAGGGAGCACGCAGCCCTGTCCTTCACATGCTGTTGGTGAGGGACATGAGCAAAGCCCACGCAGCTCTAGAGGTGGCTTGGGGGCTCCATTTGCCTGCGCCGGGCTGCGGAGGAGAGAGGGAGGAATTGGGCTGGACAGCAGGAGCTGCAGCTGCTCTCCTCCTGGCTGCCTCTCCCCGTGTCCTGTGTCAGCCCTCGCACGCATAAAGCACTATTGTTCCCAGCCCAGAAATTGTCAGGGGAGCTCTGGACAGCATCCCGCCTCAGCATCGGGAACCCCGCGTGTTCCGTCTCACACCCACACAGGCACAGATGCAAACAGTCAACGCCAGTGTCCTGCCGAGAGGGCTCTCAAAAAGAACCACTGACTCCAGGCCGTGCCCCAGGGAGCTCGTGGGGACCGCTCGGAGGGGTGGGAATGGATGGACATCCCCACTGGGTGTGAGTTCAGGTACTGCAGCTGGCACATCCCAGCCCAGCAAGCGATCGTGAGGAAAACCCGTGTAATAACTGAATGAATATCTGGTAGCAAACTAAGTTAATTCATTACTTTTTTGTTCCTCACTTGGGATGGAATATTTGACTTTTATGTGCGATTCTGGGGTTTTTCGAGCCCTCTGAAACACTTGTGAGTGTAGAGTGACATGTACCAGCGATAAAAGGGACCACTTCTCCGGCGCTAGGTTTTAATTCTGTATATAACAAACACTTCTTTCTTTAGTATTTCTTTCAGCTCCACTTTTGAAGTTGATTTATATCTGCCTCCTGTTTTGCTCCAGTTTCAATCTTCTGGCGGCGTTCCTTGCCAAGCCAGCCTAATGCCCACATGAGCCCCATTAAGCCACATGCTTCTGTATAGGCAGCAGTACATGTTTTTTCTGGGCTGAGCTTTGTTTGCCAAATCTGGGCCTGTATTCACAGATAATGACTTCCTTTTTGTCTCCTTCTCCTTCTGTGTGCTTTTTTTTCCACACGCAGCCTTTTCAAAATGTAATGTGACCCTCATACATCATTTTTATCAGCCTTATAAACCCAGCGTAGTACAGCGCATGATGTATGTAAATTCATGCACCTAAAGGCAGCGGGGAAAAAATATTTTAGTCCTCTGCCAGGAACAGAGGATACCTCGATGTCATTCAGAGTCAAGGTTTTTCCTACCTGAAACTATTAGCTACAACAGTCCTATATTTAGAATAAAAAAGTAGAAATGCCTTCTTTTCAAGATGTCACAAGTCATTTTTTTCAGATGGCTTCAGATGATTCTGAAATTCTCTTTCAAAGTCACTTTTCATTTTGAAATGTACTTTTATGCTATATTTAAAGGGATTTATACTATGAAACCCTTTAAGTCAAAATTTTAAAAAAAGGGGACCGAACAAATAAAATTTTGCAACATTATTTCGTGAAATGCCCAGGAGCTTTAGCCTGTTTTTCTCACTGACGAGGAGAGTTTTCTGGGGAAATGCAAAAATATACTTTCAGCGTAGTATTCAACACGGTCACATTTTGTAGAGCTGCATCGGCGTGCTGGACACAGCACGGCTACCAACGAGGTCGGGGCGAGTGGGCCTCGGCCACAGCATCACAGGATGCTTCGGGGTTGGAAGGGGCCTTAAGCACCCCACACAACCCATCTTTGCCACGGCAGCCAAGCACAGTTTAGAGCTGGAAACCCATGTTTCAAGAGGAGGCTTGATTTAGTCAGGGGGCGGCGGGGAAGTTTTGCCGCGGGTGAAGCCCTCGGCGCAGATCTTCCAGCCGTGGCTCTGCCGCACTGCACGGAGGGGAGCTCAGGCCTCGGCCCCACGGAGTCACACGGGGCTATGAGGTTTCCCTTTGTCACGCTATACCCCTGTCCATCGACACTCCCTGATAGCATCTGGGGTTTCTGAGCGCTACAGGGACTTCTTGTAAATGGAGTCGCCCCAGCGATGTTTGTCCTAGACGGAGCGCGCTGGGGCAGACAGCTGATAGGGGACCTACAAGCTCGACATCAATACGCAGTTGTGCTGTCACAACAATGCAACCTCAGCCTCTAGGTTACAGCTCCTCAGGAAAAAAGGAACGTTCATTAGGGGGACAGATAATTGGGAGCGGTTTCCTCGAAAGGGAAGCCACTCCAGGCACTGCAGTGCGGAGGGCAGGCCTTCACAAGGGTGGCATTGTTTAGAAGCCATTGGCATCTGCAAACAAAAATCTATTTAACTCACTGTTGCAGTCTAAGGAAAAAAAAAACCGGGAATCTGTTATCCTTCTGCTCCAAAAGGAGTCAACAGATTCAGCAAAGCTGCCTGCATCTGTAGGTAGAACGGGGTTATGCTGAAGGTGTTAATATGAGTGCCAGAGATTCCCTTTGAGGTATCACCTCTCCTCTGGTAGATGTGTGATCAGGCTATCTTGGCAAATATCAGCACTCATGGGAGCAGAGCAGCAGGAATATTTTTCAGTAGCGACTGTAATGCAGAATACTGTGGTGCCTTTTTGCTTTAAAATATTCATACTTAGGTTTAAATGCAAAAATTCCCTTGAAATCTCCTAATCACCCTATACCTCTCAAATTCTTTAAAATTTGCAAGAACAAAATAAAGCCATTTGAAAAAAAATCAACCTACAACTGAATTAAAAGAGTTTGTTGTACAGACAAGTGCCTCCAATATACAGACAAACAGATAGTCAGTCTCTACCCTAGAAGTCTTTATTTTAATTCTTAAAAGCAGAGTCTGAAAGACCTGCAAGCTGAGCCAAAATATCTCGTATCCTTCAGTTTTATCAATAATTATTCTTTTAAGTGCTACAAGGGAGACCATGTTCTGTGGGTCATTTCCTGCACTTGCCTAATATCCAGTGTTATGTCCATATTTGTTCTAACTCCTTTTCCTCCCTCTTTCTCTCCCCTCCCTTCAAGAGCCCTCTCCCTAAATCCCTCCCTCTCCCTCTAACATGCACCCATTTATATACATCATGGCCAAGAGTGAGAAGACAGAAATGAAGGAAGCTTCTGCAAGTTTCAAATTGCAAAATGAGGACCATTTAGGGCCTCTGTGGAACGAACACCTTTTCCAGTTTTAAAATTACAAAATTTGATGTGTATGTTTCCTTGTTATTAAAAAAGAAAAAAAAAAAGGTAGCTGAAAAAAAAAAATCCTTGCTAGCTACCAGTTGCACCTCAGTTGCTCAAGTACGCTTGACACATGACAAACAGAGAGATAGAAGTGAGTTATATGTTGCTATGGCTTCACGACCAAAAAAAGAAGTCAAGGAGAAAAGGTATTATGATATTTAGGCAATTCTTTCCTCTCTGTCCCTGAGGGATCTTCTTCAATGGCAGTTTCTGAATTGAGGAGCAGCAAAAAGAGAAAACAGAGAGGAAATCCTTTAATCGCATCCTTTACTTTTAATCCGATCCCTGGGACACAGAATACGTTATTTAAAGAAGAAGTTTGTGTCTGAGATGGACCTTTTCAGTTCCTGGTTGGCAAGTGGCACTGCCTGTGCTGACCAGGGGGGACATTTTCCTCTGCAGTGACAGAGCACATGCTGCGTCCCTGCCTTACCAAGCCAGCCAGAGCAACCAAACTGCAGCCAGGGATAGCTAGAGCTATGTCTAGCAAAAGTATATTTTTTTGCATTCTTGCAGCTTCCATTCTATTTATTACGGAGTTTTATGAACTGCTGCAGATGATTTGTGCTCCTTTTTTTATGAAAATTCAGCTTTTATCATCTTTTATTCCTTCTCGGGGAGTGTTAATGGGTACAAAATGGAAGGATTGCTGTGACAGTAATGCCACACGGGGAAGCCCTCGCAGCAGAGGTTCCTGAGCCAATTTGGATGTTAAAGCAGCCCCTCTCTGCTGCTCTTTCCATCCTGACAGAATTATGATGTGCTCCTCAGCCGACCATACATTATTGAAGGGTTCTCTGGGTAAACACATGCTACTGCAGTCTCTGGCTGTAGGAGAGACATAACCCAGCTGAAACTGCAGTGACAGCAGCCAGCTCCTTTCATTTCCACTTCCAAATCCTGCTCAAATCCAAAATGTGCCTTCACCATCACTGCTACGGACACAGAGAATGCACCCTGGAGACTGGAGAGAGGCTTTTGTCAGGCCCAGGGTTTCCCAAATGGCCTCCAGTTGTGCCAGGAGAGGTTTAGATTAGGTAATAGGAAAAATTTCTTCACTGGAAGGGTGGTCAGGCATTGGAACAGGCTGCCCAGGGAAGTAGTGGAATCACCATCCCTGGAATTGTTCAAAAGGAGAGTGGGTGTGGCACCTGGGGACATGATTTAGGGGCCTACACGGTGGTGTTGGGCTAATGGTTGAACTCGAAGATCTTAGAAGTGTTTTCCAACGTTAATGGCTCTATGATTCTGTGATCTTTAATGATGGCTTTTGCCTGTCTTCACTGGCCATAAATAAATTTAATGCATCAGTCTCTGCAAGACTGATAAAACTGGCTTAATTTTATCATTAGCTCTCACTGACTTGTCATGGACAGTGTGAAAATCATCACAGAATGAGCATCACTGAAGGTTTCACATGATATGGACAGCTCAAAGGATCAGGGCAACTCTAATTACAAGTGCCTGATCCCATCCAAAGATAATTCTGTCTTTCAGTGCCCCTGCTGAGGAGGTGGAGCAAGACACACGCCAGGCTACATCTCATTTCTACCTATGGCATATGCACTAATATACTGCAAATTTTGTCCAGTATTTGCATCAAATAGGGTAAAGCATTCGTCTTGCTGATTAATTAGCATGGAAATTTAACACTAGCTGATTTATTGGCTTACAAATATATTTTGGCCATTACAAGAATCTACTGGACACACTCGCAAGGTGAAATCCTGGGAATTTTTCCAGTAATTCAAATCAAACCAAGATTGACTTTGATCTAGTAGAAGTGAGATGAAAATTTTATCTTCTTAGGCATCTTTTAGTATTTTGAAACTTTTGCATGTGTATTTCACATATGAATATGTACAACATTTTATGGTAAGTTCTTGGCTTGATTAATCTTATCTATATATTTTTTTCTAATTTACAATAACTGGATACATGGAAATTCTTGGAAACAGATGAATTTGCATAAGATCAGATTTTCTCCGCTTAAAAAATGATAGTAAATATGCCAGTGAAATTCATGCTCAAATAATCTCTGGTATTCTACTACATTTAAAGTAATGGAACGCTCCCATTCCTCTTTGTTCACAGTAGAGACATTGATTTTATTTCATCCTTACCTCCTCTATTACCAAGTATAATTTGTGTTCCAGGTTCTGATACCAGACACTATTATCTTGAAAAGCACTTGATATTCCTAGATGTGTAACAGCCAATTCTATAAAATTTTTCACAGGTTCCTATGTTCCCATGCAGCACTGACAATATTTTGTTAATTAGGAAAACCAGATTTGCCCAAGGAGGGAGAAAACACTGTCAGTATAAACAATGGTGAGATCTTTTTCTCATCATCTGAATCACACATTTTGTAATAAGAATCTAAAAAACGATGTTCTTTAGAGGATAGAAAGAAAATCAGTTTTGCCAGGTGTCCACTGAACAAGGATAGAGAGATGCTCTTCAGGCTATGATGAGCAAAGTGTTGTCTGAAGTGGACATGCATCAAGCTTTCAGACATGATTTTAGGCTCTGAGAGGAAAGATGACAAAGCTCTGCTCTAAAATACTGGGTAACATTGAGCTAGCAGTGAGTATAACAGGGCTTTTCCTTTCTGGGATGCAGAATTCCAAAGAGTAACAGGATCCAAGGTGAAATTTGGCTCAGTGGGGTCAGCCTTGAATGGGAAGGCAAGGCACTGATGTCCAGTTAGCAGAAACAGAGAGAGGAGAGCTCTGAGAAAGAATAAAAGTGTGGCTGCACTGCTGGCACTGAAGTGAAGCTGGGAAGGACGGGGCACATGATCAGGGTGCTGCTCCGCAGATCCAACACACAGTCCACAGGGCACGCAGTGATCATTGATGGCTGGCTTTTTTTTAAAAGAGCAGGCTTATCAGGTGGCATCAGCAAGGCTCTCAGGAAATGCACCGACCCGGGAAACGGAAGGAAATCAAGATGTATTGAGGGTACTGAGCACAGCCTTTACAAATGCCGTAGGAAATGAGTGAATAGCGCAGGTGGACGATAAACAGGAGGCACCTCAGCGAAAGCAATTTATAGAGCACTAGCTCAGGAGCACGGACTGATTTTGTAATCAATGCTGATAACAGAGCAAGGATCTGTGCTGTTTTTACCTCGAGGCTCCTTTGTTCAGGAACAAAGGGATGCAGGACCAGCCAGGCAGCATGGGGTCCCAGCGGTACTTCCCGTTAGAGCAGGGCAGGGTAAGCCTCAGCAGCATTCCCAAAAATATGGGCATCTGCTTCAGTGCAGGGGGTGCCTTGTCCACCTCATGTATGCAAATCCACCAGTAGCAACCATCCCAGAGCAAAATACCAGCTCAACTTGCAGCATTTCATGTTTATGCCACAAAATTATTTGGGGATGAAGCAATGCGTGTGGAATAAGGCAGCAATTCCTCGTGAAAAAGGAGTCAGTTTGCTCTACAGCAAACTGCTATAATCCAAAGATAATGGGAGGATCCTAATCAAGGATTGTAGCTATTGTTCTAGTAATCAGTTATGAATTATTATTTTTCTACATTTAGTCAATATATCCTCCAGAATACCCCATCTGACAGTGGTCAGAAAGCCAGTGTGCATGGAATTTGCCTGCTGCAGAATTTAATTGTGCCTTATGGGGATTCCCTTCTGTCAATGATTTGTTGGATATTGATCCATATAACTGGAGGACCTTTCTCTTATTTATTTATTTATTTTTAAATAATTGATCTATAAACAGGCATTTGAAAGAAAACAGACTAGGCAAGGAGAGCTTTCATCTTTCAAAATTCTGCTGTGAAAAAGCCTACTAATAATCAATCAATATTTTGGATCATGTCCTTTGCTGACGGAAAAAATTGAATATTATTTCAGGGAGTGAACTGGAGTCGGAGTCATCATTTAGGTTTTTTTTTTTTATTATTTCATAAGACATCCCTTTATTTTTGTGGTGCACAACAGGTGCAGGGAAGATTTTTCATCCAAGGGCAGAAAGACTTAAGCACAGGGCTACTGTTTAAACAGTGCCACCTTGATTATCCAAGAGTCATGGGGACACCGAATATGTTTGCATAATTAAGGCCTTGGCTAATGGTAGTGCTTTTAAACGCAATTAATAGCTTTCTGGGGACGCAATTATTTTGAAAAACAAGGCAATTGTGGTAAATGAGGTTCAGATAACTGTGGTAGAACTAACAAGAGCGTTTATTTTTGATACTATCAGAACATAATAGCAGATGACGTCCGGTCAAAATACGTATTAAATTTAAGAGAAAGCATGAAAGCAAAATTACATTCATGAAATGTTGAATATTAAATTAAAAAAAAAAAAGTGTTAGGTAGGACAAGTTCAGAGAAACATTTCATTAACAGTTTTCATTCCTTCTCATTTGAGAAGCGGTCATTCTCACTTTGCTTTAAGGTTTCTTCCTACATGTGTAACAGAAATAAGATACTTCCCTAAAGGACAGTTTGCACTTTTTAAAATGATCAGAGCCATAGAATAGTTCGGTTTGGAAGGGACCTAGAAGACCATCTAGCTCCAAACCCCTTGGGCAGGGACACCTTCCACTAGACCAGGTTGCTCAGAGCCCCATCCAGCCTGGCCTTGAACACTTCCAGGGATGAGCCAGGCACAACTTCTCTCACGAAAGATATGCAAATATCACACAAATCCGCATAACGCAGCCCTCTCCTGGAGAAGGGAGACTACACCTGCACAAAGGCAAAGCATCCCAGAGCTGTTTTCAGCATCCCCAGGCACAGGGCAGTCACGGGCACGCTGGCTGGGGCTGGGGGTCACGGTGGGCCGGGCTGGGCAGGGCAGGCAGGACGAGGGGACACAGGGGACACACCAACCTGGCTTTGTGTCCAGAGCTGTTTGGAAATATAGTCCATCTTTTCATATGCTCAGAGGCAGCCAAAAGGGATATACATAGATGCTGCAAGAAAATACTTAGGGTATTAGTTTTCGCAAAATCTTTAACTTTTTTTCTTCCCCCTTTTAAAAAATAACAGAGAGCTACTGTACCCTGCTGAGACCAACATCTGTGCAGACAATTAAACCCTTTTAGACTCCGAGCAGGGGGGAAACTCAGAGGAACTGGCCCTTTTCTACTACATCCTCTGAAGGATTACAGATAAAGAAAAGATTTTGCAAATAGCTAGGCACATACATAATCACAAAGAAGTCCCGCTGATTTGTTTTTAAATAAATTTGGTTAACAATGAAGTTTTATTTTCTGAAAAATACTGATATTGGCACTTGGATCTGAAATACATCACTAACATCTTTGTTGTAAACCTCTTTTGGTAGGAAGCCAGACCTAAGACAACAGAATAAGAAGCTGAATAAGTCCTTGGGTTTTATTCTTCAAATTTCACAGGAAATGATTTATCAAAACTTGATTCACAATGATATGACCCCAAGAGCTCATTATACAGCATTCTGGTTTTCTTCTTTTCTTTTCTGTTGCTTAGCTAGAGTTGGGCCAGTGGGGCAGAATATTTTTGCAAGGTATTTTCACTAATTAAAGGGTTTTTTTACCTGGGATTAAAGTTAAGGAAAGGATGGAGGGATGCCACTGTGGTATGGGTGGTTCAAATGTGGAGTGAGTTCAGTCTCTGCTCTTCCTGGCTTAAAATCTCAGAGAACAAAGTAAGCAGTAAGAGAGGAAAGACAAAGGAAGATGAATTAAAAGGATTCTATTGCAGACACCTTTTTATAAGAACTCTTCTGCTGAAAAACACCATGCCTCTGTTGAAATTATTCTGGCCCAGGGCTGTGTATTAACAGCTCTCAATGCTAATTGCTGTATGTGCTTCCTAGTGCACATATCACTCCACAGAAACAGAAGTCCATACATCTATCAAATTACTTTTGTTTTTTCCTGGGAAATGCTTTGGAACACTGTGATGAGTAGAGGCAATGATAAGGAAAAGTGTGCTGTGGGAAATATGTACCATCTGCAATTTGAGATGTTGGCGTGTGACACCTCCTTCTACAGAGAAAATCTGACCCGCCAAGATTTACCCCCTTGGCATATACTTAAAAAAANTATTAGGAAATGAGTTTTACATCATTTCTAAACTGTCAAACCCAGTACAACTCTCTGCATAAAAGTCCAGGTTTGCAACAGCCCGAGAAACTCCGTGGGCACAGACTGCACGCAAGCACAGCTCGCCTCCCGCGCCCCGAGCCGTGACTTGCCAAACCCATTCACCCTGAGACGCCCTGAACATAAACACAACAGCTCCCTCTAACACCGAGCAAGCACAATTACTGCTGCACACTCCTGATGGAATATGGAAAACGACAGACACCAGGAGAAGTCGAGTTAGGTTTCGTGAATTTTAAGGAAACGTGGCCTGCAGCAGGAAGAGTTCAATGCTGAGAAACTCCAGGGCAAGGAAGGGAATTATTTCATCACTATGGCTCTGCTCCTGGTTCTCTGCCCCAGCAGACTTCCACCCCTCTCCCCAGCACCCACATTTCCATGTTACAGAAATCTGGGGGAAGAAGCTGGACTGTTCCCTGGTCAAGGCCTGGGTCATGCTGCAGCAAGGCCGCCAGATCTGCAGTGTGCCAGTGTCCCCCTTGGCAAGGGCAAAGAAGCTGTGCTAAACCAAAAGCTTCCCTGCCTTCACAGGTCTTCTTCATCCCTTCCAGGCTTTGCCTCCTATTTTAAGGTCAGTGCTGTGTCAGGGAAATGATAAAGCAAAATTGTAGGCAGAAGATTAATGCAGGCAATTAATGTTTGGATATGTCCCCCCATGCCACCTGCACTGCCACCTGGGGTACCAGCCTTGCTGGGGTACCGACCTCGTTCTCTGCAAACCTGAGCTGGGCTGGCAGGGGCACCCCCGGCAGAACAGAAGTCCAGATAGGAAGAAAGGTTTGGTTATGAACACAGAGATAAACCTGCCGTTCTGAAAGCTCCTTACTCAAATATATACCTCCAGACCAGCCTGGTGCATAATAACGCTGCAATATAAACTGTGACGGTTTCAAGAGACACCAAAACTGGAGCGATGGAAATGTTTATTTCAGTGTGAAAATACAAGCCTTCCTAATGTTTAGCGTGTCTTTAAATATTTGTTTCAAAATGTGGCTTGGATTATAAAGACAAGCATTTTAAGAGCAAATAATTGTTTAGTTAAGGTTGCACACTGGATTAACTTCATAACATGATTTATAGAACAGGTAATTATGAGAGTTCATCTAATAAATGCTCACAAGATGAAAGAACACTCCTGCCAAAGCAGAAATAGTCCGTTTTAGAAACCTGTGGTGCCTCCCCATGGCCAAGCAGGTGCTCCCTGTGCTCTGGTGTCCTCTGCATTCAGTGCATTGTGTGTGAAGGAATTAGTTATGTTAGTTTGTGTAGTTATATTGGTTATATTTGTTTTCATGAAGGAGATGAAACATGTTGTGCCTCTTTCGTGACATGCCCTGGAATGGTGACCAGTGAGCAGCTTTCAGCTTTTCATTAGGATCACAAAACCAGAAACATTGACAGAAACATTTTAAGTGGGGAGGGAGGGTGGTAAATCCTCATTGCCTCAAAATTAAATGGAAGCAGTCAGCTGTAAAACAGAGGAATGGGTCAAATGGAATGGACACTGTCTTTTCCATATGGATAATGACTCCTAGAGAAAGTGAAGCAGCTTAGCCTCAAATGCAGCTTGCAAACAAATAAATAACACTCCCCCACACCCATCCTTGCTAATATAAATATAAATGTACTACAGCAAAAACTTCCAGGCAGCATTTATTGGCCCCGATGATCCTGATGGGTCCCTTCCAACTCAGCATATTCTAGGATTCTATTCTGAAATAATGCAGAGTGTACACTGCAGTCTGTAAATGAGGTATTCATAAGGAAAATCATGGCAGAAATTTTAGTAATTCCCAGTCAAAGACCATTTCAAATATTGAAGAGGTGTAAAAGAAGGTGTAAAAGAAATACTTGCTGGGCTCATTCTCCCTTTTCTGGTTTTCTGCTCCTATTGGTATTTCATTCCCAGACAGACACACACACATAAATATCTACGTGAAATTATGCATACCAGAGAGGTTTATTATTAAAGTTTCTAACAACCTGAAACCTGGGACATCAAAGAGCTTTGGAGGGACTTTGCTCTCTGTTTAAGGGAGGGTTCGACTCTTGCTGCATTTGAGCCGGGTTGCTCCAGCCCTTTGACCACCTCCATGATGAACATTTTGAATAAATTTCAAGAGAAAGCTCTTATTTGGCCCGACTCTGGGTTAACCTGTCATTTTTCAAATATTTTCAAATATTTTCAATATTTTCAAATTCTGCTTTAAGGGGCAGCTCTGTACAGAAAGGTTAGAGCAATATTCTGCCATTCAGAGTTTACTTATTTCTTCCCAGATGTCTGTTCCCAAGGCATTTAACATGTAAGGCTTCTGCTGCAACCAGGGCAGGGTCTGCAAGAGAAAGTGGCTCAGGACTTAGCCACCCCTCCACGGGGCATTACAGCTGCTTCTCCAGCCACAAGTATTCAGTCCTCATTTATTGTCACCTGATTTGAGTCCCAGCTTTCACTGACAATCCCCATCCAGCACTTAGTGTGCTATATTTCACCCTAGAGAAATGAAAGTACTTTTCAGGATGCCATTAAGTAGTGGTATAAAGTGACTGTGACTTACCCTTAGGGTCCCTTCATAATGTGTTAGAATTTTAATATTACTGGAAATTTTTGTAAAAATAAAGTTCTACCTTAGTTCCTTAATCGGTGAAAGACTAAATGTTTAATTAACATAAACCATGATGTATTTCACCTTTTGCACAGCGTAAAGGCTCCAAGGTTTTTCCTTGGCGTATCACAAAGTCTTCCTAATAAATCACTATATGTTACTAAAAGTAAAGACATAATAGACTTGTTCTGTGTTATTCTGAGCCTGATTTAAGTCTGAGATCTCTATTTTTTTATCAAGCATGAAATATAATGATTTACTTTAAGGTTACGTAGTATAAGGCCTACTTACATCTCGCACTACTCAGTACAGAGCGTGTGTGCTGTTTGCCTTTGAATGTTTCATAGTCTTTCTTAATATTTTTTTAAAACTTGAGGGAGGTTGTTGGGCTTCCTTTTCCTCTACATAGAGCACACATTTCTGAATATTATCCAGATATTGTCTCTTACTTAAATTATGTCTAAATACACTTTTCCCTAGCTTTTCTTGCTTTATCTTCTAATCATATCCACGATGAAGTAAGCTGCCATTGTAACCAAATTCCTACCAAAATTTTATTCTTCTGAGCTCCAAGTGATTTGGATGTTCATGGCCTTACTTCTTCAAAAACTGTATTTGAGCTGTTATAGGTACTTTATTTCTCTCCCTTGAGCAACTGGCATCATGACAAGAGTTTGTAAAGCCCCACTTAGCATCAGGGAGACTACCAGCAAAGCTGTTGGGCTCCAATGAACAGCTTTAACTCCCAGATTTGTAGATTTGCTGAGCTGTTTTACTGGATAATAGGTGGTATTTCTGATTTAGAGACTTTTGGAGATTAAGGTTTTAGAGATTTTAGGTTGCTTTGTTTCATAGAGATTGAGTAAGTGCCCAGCAGCTTCACAGTGACTGTGTACAGTCGCACTACGATGTGTTACAGATTTTCTGGATTCCAGACAAATAGTCTTTTTTTTTCCCAGTGTCTCGCTGTCAATAATTGCATCCCATTACTTAACTCCATCAAGAGTATGGAATACAGATACTCGAAGGAGTAATGAGGTGCATTCCTTCAAAGAGAAAACAAAGACTAAGCCAGAAAAGAAAAGATCTCCAAATGTTTAAACAGATTATCTATTAAAAAAAGAGAAAAAGGTCGAAATTGTTTGAGTTTCTGGGACACAGCAAAATTAGCACATTTAACTAGTTAGTAACTATGTGCTCATGGTCCAGGCAAAAGATTCAGCATAGTTTCTCTCCTCAGCTGAACTCTACCATCTTGTGGGTTCCCAGGAAATTACAGTTTCAGTATCAAAATCGCCTTAATAAATTTGTCAGCCTAAAATAGCTGAAAACACTGTTTCGTTTTTTGGTTTTTTTTTAATTTACTCCTTCCATTTGTGGCTTTCCTAGCCATAACAATATGTATGCATTCCACATAATACAGGATTTCCCAGTTACTTTACAAACTCCTGATTCGATCCACGGAACTTTTGCTGTGACAATAGAAAACGGAATTGTACAAGCCCTTTGTTGCAATTTAGGCTTTTACATCTTGTGACAAGGAAATCGGAGCACTTAAAAGAAAAGTGAACCAAAAATAAACATAAGCACTTGCTTTGAGATTCTCTTTCTTTCTCCTCATCATTTGAGTTATCCTTAAGTGCCAGAGATCAGTACGGTTTTGGCTTTGAACTGCAGGATTTTCACTTTTTATGTGGTAGGGATTTTTTATTGGAACTTTTTAGTTTCTTTTTCTGCTCAGAAGTGATGGGATTCATCCTTTCGTTTGATGAGAATCTGACTTTGAGTGGAATAATGCAGAATTTAACACTTGAATTGCAGAGGATGTTTTTCAAAACCTTAAAAAATGTGGCAGCTGCTGACTTCAGCAGGGTTTCACCCACAGCCAGGCCATGATCTATTAAAAAAACCCCCCAAACCTTAATTAAAAAAAAAAAAAAAGCCACAGCCACAATATACAGTTAAGAGCACTGTGGGGTGCTCTAGCTGTTAAGGGGAAAGAAAACATGCTGTTGCAGAGCAGGTGTTGAAAAATTAAACCACTGAGTTCAGACCAGTATATTTCCAGGCTATAAAACATGGCTGGAAAAACACTTTAATGTTCTTTTTCCAAGTAGAGCGAGTCTATTAAGTGATAAATATCAAAAGGCCAATTCAGCTCTCATTAGTGTGACTGGGAAGGGAGCTGAGAATTGAATCAGGCTCTAAAAGTCAGATGCTGCTGTCTCTGTCTGGGAGGATGTGATTCTCAGTGACACATTATGACTACCCCAGTCTGAATTGTTTAGTGTCAGAGCAAGTGAAGCTTGAATGATATGCCACGTTCAGTCCTCATAACAACAGCAGGACTCATGGTGTATCATCTATCTAAAAAATGAAAAGGTGGGGTTCAATACCTATTGACTTAAATCAACATTATTCTGCCTCGGTGACTGCTAAACGGCATCCTGAGAAAAAATGCTATAGTAATATTCTATTCCTGGAGCATCAAAGGAGAAAGTGGTGGAGCAAAGGTATTTTTCACTCTATCTGTCCCTAACTGAAATACAAAGTGGTGTTAAAAATTCAAATGCAGTTAGTAAAAGGAACCCACAGAGAAAAAGTTCAGTAAGAGAACCAAAGAAAAATAGATGTACTCATTCATCGAACACATGCTGCACCCTCTTAAGAAAGAAATGTCTCACATCAATGAAGACTTCAATGAAGCTGGGTCTGTAGATGATCATAGAATCATTTAGGTTGGAAAAGACCTTTAAGATCATCGACTAAACTGTAATGATGCAAGTGTGGGCAGGATTCCAGCTGCCTTCAAGGAATAATGAGAATGCCCAGTGCCAAATCTTGCATCACTCAGGAGTACAGTGCATCAAACAGAGCTTTTGTGCTCTTACCTTCAGCTCATCAAACACAAAGCACAGAAAGCTACCTGCCAGGTCTGCTGAATTCATAACCAGTTCCTGTTCTGGCTGCAGAATAAAATTCTCTCCCTGTCCAATTGCAACCCTGAGGCCTCTGAGGGCTGTGTGAGATAATAGGTACGCATTCAATTTTCATTTTACTTACCCAAGGAAAAAAATTGCTTAAAAATTTTCTCTTCCCTGTAATGCTTTTCACTTCATTCATCAGCCCTCTGCTTCTGTACTGTCTGTGCCTTCCAGCACAACATTTCAGCAGCATCACGGCCCACTTTAGGCAAAACAGCACTGGAAGCACATTAAACGTGACAGCCAGATGTGTTGATCTGTTGACAATGGACACTGAGGTCGTTACTAAGACTTTTCAGTGGAGTGTGAGCTGGACAGTGTTGGGATTAGATTGCTTCTTCCATATCTGGAGGTGAAAGCCTGATGAAGTGTTGGGAGGTGTTATCAGCAGAGCTGGAGGCAAGACAAAAAGTGCAAAAACGACCTGTTCTTCGCTTTATTTCCATTCCTGCAAGTTATGAGTGGTGGAGTGCTTCTTAGCACAGTCTTAACTGTGAATAAATGTATTTGTGTTAATCTAAAAGGGGTCAAAACTCAACCCACACTTATGCTGATGAACCAGCAGAGTAATTCCACTGACATGAGCAGACCTTATAATAAAGGAATTGCTTAATACCTACCAAAGCTGCTGCAATTTCCATGGGCTTTTTCTCAGCCATTAAAACAACTTTTTAAAAAGTGCAGTTGTTTTTAAAACATCTTCTAAGTTTGGCTACATTTGAAATAGCTCACAGTAAAAATATAGTACGGCTGCAATGAGAAAATTATTTTAAAAATGGCCTGTAATTATTTTGGTAACTGAAAACTGTCTGTAAAGTTTTGTATAACTTTTTATAAACATTTGGACTTTAAAAAGCACTTTTTGAATCCTGCAAAATGGAATTTTGATATATTGAAACACTTTAGAAATTTAAAAGGTGTTATTTTTTCTTTTGGGAATGACTCACATCTTTACATCCACAGGTAAAAAAGGTTTAAGCAAATAATGTTTTTGAAGAAACTCGGAGATATTTACATTTACCATATCAGATCACTGATATAATTGCAAATATTAAATTACACGGCCTGTAAACTGGCAAATAGATATTGTTTGATTCATTCTTGTGTGTTGCAAAACTGCAATGTATCATTTTCTGTTAATATAATGCAAGGGGCACATACGATAATTCTGGGATCTAATATTGACAGACATTTCTTATGAGTTTCTAGAGTGCAAAAAATGGTGCTTTAAAAGCTTTTGTGTAGATATTCTCCTGTTTTCCAGGTATTCTATTTTTCCCCAGAATTTTAGCCATTTTGCTTACCTCAGATGTACAGTATTTAAAAGGCTGATGTTTCGCTTTCATATATTTGAATTTCCATACTTTTGGAGCAGCGTTTCTTATTTTGACATTTGAGAGAAGAGCCCAGAGGGAAGCACAAACTGTGGGCACAGAAAAGCTTGAACAATGTCAGAACAAGACTGTGCCTGTTCCACATGTAAAATAGTTGCTTAGTGATTCATTCTGACCTATTAATTAGGGAAAGAATTAAAGTCCCTTTCGGGGGGCGTCAGAATGTTTCTCAGTGCTGTGTTTTTGACTTGGAAGTCAAATTTTCCTGGCAGATGTGAAAAATCCCATGTAGTGAGGAAAAAAACTCCAGTGATTAAGATGTGTGTGAATGCTCGAAGATCTATTCTGAGAAGGCTGATGCTAACCTTTGTTGGCAATCCTCTCCCCCCAGCCCAAATAATAATCTTATTTCTTCGTGAATAGAGTATCACTGTCGGGTTTTGCTGACCCATCTAAACTGCGGGCATGTTTGTAACGCAAGTGGAGAGAGCACCTTTCGAGAGCACCCAGCGAACCGCTGGCTGCAGGCAAGGCTCGATGCACGCCTGTAGGTGGAGGTAAATATCCAAGAACCGGCGCAGACCGCGGCAGCGCTGTGGATCCGGGCAGCCGGCAGCGCGGATGATCCCTTCTCAGCTGTCCCATCGAGCTGTTTACACCAAGAATAGTTTGTGGATGACTTGTCTCCTACTGAACTACTTCAGCGAGGAAAAGCAGAGCGCTTCGAGGCACAAAAGCCCTTCTCCAGGTCGGCAGCACACGCCGAAAAGTGAAAACTAAACACAGGCTGAGGGCAGCGGCGTGCCAGAGGAAAGATTCCCGGCGACAACAGCACTGCCATGCAGGGAGAGGGGCTGGGCACCAGGCTTCCAACCTCCCTGTCTCTCACAGCTCGCTGCTGTGCCCACAGGGCCGGGGCTGGTCTCGGGTGTGAGGCTCCATCCCTAGAGGAAACAGGGATTTGCAGGAATTACTGGCCCGAGGTACCTCTTTGTGTTAGATGACGATACGGAGCAGGAAACGCCTCTTCTTCCTTACTGCTTCCAGTCAAGATTGCTGCTAATGTTTATTTGAGTTCCCTTTTTAAAAATCATATCCAGGGTACTAGAGGGGAACAAACTGCCTCTGACACCTTATCCTACAATCTCCTACATTTTTTTTCATTTCTTTTCTCACTTTTCCGAATTTTCCATGCTGGATGATACACTACCAGGTTCATAAACTCCCTCACAGGCATAAATAAGCTCTGTCATTTGCTGATCCGTTACTCGGCTATGCTGGATTTACCTTGTCACTTTAATCGCTCTGATTGATTTTAGCAAAAGTGGTCTGCCTATAGCTTTGTGTTTACGACCCCCGCTTGTATTTAAAGATCAACTCATACAAAACTAAAACTTTTGCTCCCAGCGCCGCCGCAGGGAAAAGGAGCTTCGTCGGTTTTCTTTACAGGTTTTTCGGGGTGGAGGAAGGCGGGGACTTTCGGTCGGGCGAGGACGCGGTTCCCGTGGGATGCTCCGGCATCCCGGCGCTGCTCCCCGGTGCCGCGAGCCGCGCCGGGCGCTGGCAGCAGAGGGCGCTGCCGGCCCGCGGGAGGCGCCGCATCTTCCCGGGATAACGGGTCCCGAAGTTCCCTCCAGAACCGCCTCCCAAGCCAGCGGCGTCCCCCGGTGCGCGGGGCCGCCGGCTCAGCTCCGCCCAGCCCGCCTGGGTCCCGGCTCGCTCCGCGTTCCAGGCGGGAGCCTCCCGGGGGACGC
>VZTG01003864.1:959972-1078733 GCA_013397845.1 Melanocharis versteri
GTGCTGGAGGAGCAGCCGCCCGGCACCTGGGGGGGCACCATCGCCACCCGGCCCGGCTTCACCTACCGCCTGAGCGAGCACCACGAGCTCTTCGCCATCAACGCCACCTCGGGCGCCCTGCACACCCGCGCCACCATCGACCGCGAGAGCCTGGCCAGCGACGTGGTGGACCTGGTGGTGCTCTCCAGCCAGCCCACCTACCCCAGCGAGGTGCGCGTCCTGGTGCTCGACCTCAACGACAACGCGCCCGTCTTCCCCGACCCCTCCATCGTGGTGACTTTCAAGGAGGACACGGGCAGCGGGCGCCAGCTCATCCTGGACACTGCCACCGACGCCGACAGCGGCACCAACGGCGTAGACCACGGCTCCTATCGGATTGTGGCCGGCAACGAGGAGGGCCGCTTCCGCCTCAACATCACCCTCAACCCCAGCGGTGAGGGAGCTTTCTTGCACCTGGTTTCCCGTGGAGGGCTGGACCGGGAGGCCACCCCCACCTACCAGCTGTTGGTGCAGGTGGAGGACAAGGGCGAGCCCCGTCGGCGGGGGTACCTTCAGGTCAACGTCACCGTCCAGGACATCAATGACAACCCGCCCATCTTCAGCCAGACGCTTTACCAGGCACGAGTGCCTGAGGATGCGCCTGTCGGGGCCAGCGTTCTCCAGGTCACTGCGGCTGATGCTGATGAGGGCACCAATGCTGACATCCGCTACCGCCTGGAAGGAGGCGATGGCGGCGGCAGCGGTGCTGGGGACGGGGCTGGCAGCCTCCCCTTTGAGGTGGACCCCGAGAGCGGGGTGATCCGCATCCGGGAGCGCTTGGACTACGAGATGCGGCAGCAGTACTCGCTGACGGTCCAGGCCATGGACCGCGGGGTGCCGGCGCTGAGCGGCCGGGCCGAGGCCCTCATCCGCCTGCTCGACGTCAACGACAACGAGCCCCGGGTGAAGTTCCGCTACTTCCCGGCCACCTCCCGGTTTGCCTCTGTGGATGAGAACGCGGCCCCTGGCACGGTGGTGGCCCTGCTGACGGTGAGCGATGCCGACTCCCCCGCGGCCAACGGGAACATCTCCGTGTCGATCCTGGCGGGAAACGAGCAGCGGCACTTCGAGGTGCACAGCAGTAAGGTACCCAACCTCAGCCTTATCAAGGTAGCGGCCGCGCTGGACCGGGAACGCATCCCGGCCTATAACCTTACCGTGGCGGTGGCGGATAACTACGGGGCCCCACCGCCGCCTCCAGGCTCCCCCACTTCCGCCTTTTCCCCCGACGGAGCGGTGGCAGCTCCCGTGAGCCGCTCCTCGGTAGCCAGCCTGGTGATCTTTGTGAACGACATCAATGACCACCCGCCTGTCTTCGGGCAGTCGGTGTACAGGGTGAACATCAGCGAGGACGTGCCCCTGGGCAGTTACGTGCGGGGCCTCAGCGCCACGGACCGTGACTCGGGCCTCAACGCCAACCTCAAGTACAGCATCGTCTCGGGCAACGAGCTGGGCTGGTTCCGCATCAGCGAGCACAGCGGGCTGGTCACCACGGCCGGCCCCGAGGGTGGCACCGCCGGGCATGCTGCTGGCACGTCCAGCTCCAGCGGGCTGGACCGGGAGACTGCTTCTCAGGTGGTGCTCAACATCAGTGCCCGCGACCAGGGGGTGCAGCCCAAATTCTCTTACGCACAGTTGGTGGTGACCATCCTGGATGTCAATGACAACAAGCCTCGCTTTGGTCAGCCTGAGGGTTACCAGGTGTCCCTGGCTGAAAACTCCCCATCAGGAACTGAGCTGCTTGTCCTAAGTGCCACTGATGGGGACCTGGGGGACAATGGGACTGTCCGCTTCTCCCTGCAGGAAGCCGAGCCAGGGCTGGCAGCAGTTGGCCCCTCCTCTGTGACCCCTCGCCAGATGTTTCGCTTGGACCCGGTTTCGGGCAAGCTGAGCACCATCTCACAGCTGGACCGGGAGGAGCAGTCTCACTTCTCCCTGCAGGTCTTGGCCACTGATTTGGGCACTCCTCCCCTTTCTTCGATAGCCCGGGTTAACGTGACCATCCTGGATGTGAATGACAATAGCCCTGTGTTTTACCCAGTTCAGTATTTTGCCCATATCCAAGAGAATGAGCCAGCTGGAACCTATGTGACCACCGTGTCTGCCACGGACCCCGATCTGGGACCCAATGGGACAGTTAAGTACAGCATCTCGGCTGGAGATACCTCCAGGTTCCAGGTCCATGGGCAGACAGGGGTCATCACAACAAAAATAGCCCTCGACAGGGAGGAGAAAACTGCTTACCAGCTGCAGATCGTGGCCACTGACGGTGGCCATCTTCAGTCGCAGAACCAAGCCATCGTCACCATCACTGTCTTGGACACTCAGGACAACCCCCCTGTTTTCAGCCAGGGCACGTACAGTTTTGTTGTCTTTGAAAACGTTGCCCTGGGTTACCACGTGGGTACTGTGTTTGCTTCCACCATGGACCTCAACACCAACATCAGTTACCTCATTACGACAGGTGACCAGAGGGGCGTGTTTGCCATCAACAGGGTGACAGGGCAGATCACCACAGCCAGTATTATTGACAGGGAGGAGCAAGCATTTTACCAGCTGAAGGTGGTTGCTAGAGGTGGGGCGATAACTGGCGATGCCGTGGTCAATATAACTGTCAAAGATTTGAATGACAATTCCCCACACTTCATTCATGTGGTGGAAAGTGTAAACGTGGTTGAGAACTGGAAAGCTGGGCATACCATATTCCAGGCCAAAGCTCTTGATCCTGATGAAGGTGTTAATGGCATGGTCCTTTACAGCCTTAAGCAAAACCCAAAGGGCTTATTCTCAATTGATGAACAAACTGGTGCTATAAGCTTAACGGGGCCGCTTGACATAAATGCTGGGTCTTACCAGGTTGAAATCCTGGCCTCGGATATGGGGGTGCCTCAGCTGTCCTCCAACTTTATCCTGACTGTCTCTGTCCATGATGTAAATGATAACCCGCCCGTGTTCGACCAGCTTTCCTATGAAATTACTATTTTGGAGTCAGAGCCTGTGAATTCCAGGTTCTTTAAGGTGCAGGCTTCTGACAAAGACTCGGGAGTGAACGGTGAAATAGCTTACAGCATAATTGAAGGAAATGCTGGGGATGCCTTTGGCATATTCCCAGATGGTCAGCTGTATATAAAAAGTGAACTGGACCGTGAACTTCAGGAAAGATATGTTTTACTGGTTGTTGCCTCTGACAGAGCAGTAGAACCGCTCAGTGCTACTGTGAATGTTACTGTGATTCTGGAGGATGTAAACGATAACAGGCCCCTGTTCAACAGTACCAACTATGTGTTTTATTTTGAAGAGGAGCAGAGAGGAGGGTCGTATGTAGGTAAAATAAATGCTGTAGATAAAGACTTCGGGCCAAATGGTGAGGTCAGGTATTCATTCGAGCATATGCAGCCAGATTTTGAGCTGAACACAGTAACTGGGGAAATCAGAAGCACTCATCAGTTTGACAGGGAAGCTCTTATGAGACAAAGGGGAGCTGCAGTATTTAGTCTCACAGTAATAGCAACAGATCAGGGGTTGCCAAAGCCCCTAAAGGATCAGGCAACTGTGCAGATCTACATGAAAGACATCAATGATAACGCCCCCAAATTTTTGAAAGATCTTTACCAAGCTACTATATCAGAATTGGCAGCAAATCTGACACAGGTGCTGAGAGTTTCTGCCTCAGATGTCGATGAAGGGGTTAATGGGTTGATTCACTACTCTGTAATCAAGGGAAATGAAGAAAATCAGTTTGCAATAGACAGCAGCACAGGCCAAGTGACCTTAGTAGGCAGACTAGATCATGAGGCTACTGCATCATATTCCCTTGTCATCCAAGCAGTAGACTCTGGAGCTGTTCCCCTAAGTTCAACCTGCATGTTGAGCATTGATGTCTTGGATGAAAATGACAACAGCCCTTCCTTCCCTAAATCAACCTTGTTAGTGGATGTCTTGGAAAATATGAGGGTTGGTGAACTGGTGTCGTCTGTCACTGCCACTGATTCTGATTCAGGTGACAACGCTGACCTCCACTATAGCATTACAGGGACAAACAATCATGGGACCTTTAGCATCAGTCCCAACACCGGGAGTATTTTTCTCGCCAAAAAACTGGACTTTGAGACACAATCTCTGTATAAGCTAAATATAACAGCAAAAGACCAAGGAAGGCCCCCACGCTCCTCTACGATGTCAGTGGTCATACACATTAGGGATTTCAATGATAACCCTCCTCATTTTCCTCCGGGAGACATCTTTAAATCAATTGTTGAGAACGTTCCTGTGGGTAGCTCCGTCATTTCTGTGACTGCTCACGATCCAGACGCGGATATTAACGGGCAGCTAACGTATGCGATCATCCAGCAGATGCCACGGGGGAATCATTTCCGTATAGATGAGGTGAGAGGGACAATATTCACCAATGCTGAAATCGATCGGGAGTTTGCCAATCTCTTTGAGTTAACAGTCAAGGCCACCGATCAGGCCGTTCCTGTGGAGTCCAGGCGGTTTGCTCTCAAGAACGTGACCATTCTGGTGACGGATCAAAACGACAATGTCCCCGTGTTCGTATCGCAGAACGCCCTCGCAGCCGACCCCTCGGTTGTGATCGGTTCAATCCTGACCACAATTATCGCTGCGGATCCTGACGAGGGTGCCAATGGGGAGGTGGAGTATGAGATAGTCAATGGAGATACTGAAACCTTCATCGTGGATCGCTACAGCGGAGATTTAAGAGTAGCCTCAGCGCTGGTGCCTTCTCAGCTCATCTACAATCTCATAGTTTCTGCCACCGACCTGGGCCCCGAGAGGAGAAAATCCACCACTGAGATGACTATAATTCTGCAGGGGGTTGACGGGCCTGTTTTCACTCAGCCGAAATACATCACCATCCTGAAAGAGGGCGAGCCCATTGGGACAAACGTGATATCCCTGGAAGCGGCGAGCCCGCGGGGCTCCGAGGCGCAGGTGGAATATTACATCGTGTCCGTCCGGTGCGATGACAGGAGCCTCGGGCGCCTCTTCACCATCGGGCGCCACTCCGGGGTCATCCAGACCGCTGCCATTCTGGACAGGGAGCAAGGAGCACGACTCTACCTGGTGGATGTTTACGCCATTGAAAAGTCGTCTGTTTTGCCCCGCACGCAGCGAGCAGAGGTAAAGTTCTATTCAGTAATTATTTCCCTGTCTTTTTACCCCTGTGTAATTCCAGGATTATGGTTGGTCTTTCACTGCAGTGCTGGACACTAGAACTGTCTCTGAACAGCTCATGTAGTGTCTCCAGTCATGGAAGTCCTTGCCATCCCTGCCTGGCTGAGTCCATGGGATGATAGGTCTCCTCACACACCTCTAATTTAGGTTACTTTTTAACCCAACTCACTGATGTGTATGAAAATGGTCTGGTTTCTGTTCTTGGATGTGACAGGTGGTAAAAGTGTAACATTTTAGTTGGAAACTTTCCTTATCACAAAGCCATTTGCCTTGACCGAGGGGTCTTTAAAAGTTTGCTGCCTGACTAGCTTGAAAAGCAAAGGATGGAAACCAGATTTGGAATGTCATCTGTGAAGTACAGGTGTTTTATTTGCTGTATCTTGAGTCACAGAGCTGATCATTCACACCATTCTTGCTGTCTTCTGAGGGAATACTGAGAAGCCAGGTGTGAAAAGGAGTCTTGTGCTTGCTTTAAGTTGCAGCATCTCCTGGAGCTGCCTTCTGCACTTCACCATGAGCCTTTGACCTGCCATTCCTGGAAATTTGCAGCTGGCACTGCTGAGTGGGTCAGCCAGCAGAGGATGCTGGTAGTGTGTGATGGTTCAACCATTTCCCTCTTTGGCTGAACATACTCCCTTCAGTACTGCACAGCCCTACAGATCCCCCAGTTATACTTCCTCCTGGGATTTAAGTCTTAGTTTTGATACTGTAGTGGTTTGCAGGTCTGGGTTTTTTTCTGATTGATTTTAGCAAAAGTGGTATTTCCAATTCTTACTTGGCAGCAGTGGATTTTTTTCTCTTCGTAGCTGCTTTTTAAATGTTTCTTCTGCAGGTTATGTATGATCTGTGTAAGTGTGTAACCTTGCTCTCCCATACCAGCTGTGACAGATCCTCTCTGAAGTGATTCTCAGGGAAATTGAACACTGTTCCCTCTCAGAGAAGTGATCTCATCCTGGTGTGTGTGCAATGTGCTGCTGATGGTCATGTTTTGACCAACAGTAGTGTATTGGAAAATGACCTGTTTTAGTAGTGCTGCTGGTTTAAATGATTGATGCTATTTTTATGGGAATATTCCTGTTGTGCAGGTCTTTTTACCCCTGCTAGCAATTTGTAAAAGATTTGTAAAAGATTCCCTTTATAATTTTTTCCTTCTAATTATGTCGTAGTTTGTCTTGACAGACAATTGTTTTCAGGGTCAGGCCTTTGTCATTGAGTGTTTGGATCATAACCCTTCAACTCTGACTTTGAGTAGAGAGTTTCTTGACTGAGGAAGGACTCAGAGGAGACCCAATCCTATGGCTGTAATATTCTTACATGTTGTAAAAGCATTTAACATGAGTATTTGCTGAGCAGGGAAGAGAGCAACCATTGAAACTTCAAACAACTTTTACATTGTTGAATACAAACCACTTCTGAAATCACAAGCAAATGTTTTATTCTGTAAAGAACATTGAGAGGCATAATTGGGAGTTAGAATTTCCTATTACTGGTTGTATCTTTATAGCCTCTAAAATGTGTCTTCTCCCTAATGTAATTAGCTTACTGTGCTTCTTTATAAATGTATTATAAATTATAATCAGCTTTCAACTTTGAAAAACATAACCATATGCAGTCTTTCTCTTAACTGATGGGATTTCTCTGGAAGGCTTTTGCTGTCCAACACAAGAGCTACTACAGTGACATTCTGTGTGCAAGCTGACTGTCAGTGGGTGCTGAATAAGCAGCACAGTGTTTTTCCCACATATTTATGTATTTTTTTTCTATTTGATTTTGTTTGTTGGTTTTGGTTTGGATTTTTTTTTTTTTGGTGGGGAAAAGCATGAACACTGTGTATTTTCTTTCTTCCTTCTCTTACTAAGAGTATGTTGGGTTTTGTGTCTCAGTATGGTTAAAGAAGAAAAGGGAAAAATGGTAATAGGATAGTCTTAACAATGTCTACATGATTATTCTTCATTGCCTGCTATGCTCTCTGCCCTCTTGCCAGAAATCATCTTAATTGCACCGTGGCATGTGAGTGAACCACTGAGCATGGGGAGCTGCCCAGTGCTAAACTTGCTGCCTGAGATTGGCAAGGAGAGCAGCGGGAGTAAGGAAGTTAATAGATCTTTTGTCTAATACAGACTCCAGCAATGGGTTTGGGTGACAGATACCTGGTGCGAAATAGAGATATTTACAGTTTCGAAACAGTGACCCGGCTTTGTCTTGCTGGCAGGCAGTATAAAAGAAGGGCAGGCTTGCGTGAAACCACTTGCTCTAGAAGTGAATGGATCCTTGTCCTTGGAAAATGGTGTGATTTCCCTCCCCCCCAGCACCCCAAATTCTGTCACTAATTTGTTTTATTTATTTTTTTTAAATAATACCAGATATATGGAAAAGATCCACCTAGTGCCCTAACTAAAGAATAAAGTATCTTTTCAATATTTCTCATCCATCCCTGTGCCCTATGGGATCAGACTAAAGACCCACTGACTGCACAGCTCCCAGGGTTGTATGTGCTTGCTTTGTGAGCAGGGTGTCCACGGGCAGAGCTTTGCAGTGGCAGGACGGTGGGGAATCCCTTGCTGAACCCAAAGCAGCTGACATGCCTTGAAACTGAAGGGTTCTGTTATTTTCGGTGAAGTAACAGCAAAAGTTTAGGAAACAAAGATGTTTGTTTACAGTTTGTGGTTTATTATTTTAGCACTAGCTTTCATCTTGTGTATGTTTCTGTGTTTGTTGTTAGTATATGGAGAGAAAAGTGGTGGTGGTGGTGGTGGGGTGTGTGCAAGGAAACTGCAAGTAGTGAGCTGAAGTTTTCTTCAAATACCAGATATTTGAGATTTGTAAAGAAAACCCGAGAGCTTGTTCCAGTGTATTTTACAGCTAGATGGTGTAATTTTGGATGGTAGTTGTTGAATTTGAAAGCTTGTTTTTTAATTTTATTTCTTTGACATGGTGTGCATGTGTTTTGTGACCAGTCTTAGCTTTCCCTCCTGTTGTATTAAGCAATAGGTTAATACAATTGTCACTGGTGATCTCATGTAAAAAAGAATAATGCAGGTGTCCTGAAGGGATCCCTTCAGTTTGCCATTCTATGCCTTTCAAAATATTTCTGCTAGGGAAAAAACCCTCACCAATTGCTAAACTCCTTTCTCCTGGCTTTCCAACATAAATTCTCCTTTAACCTTTCGGGCAGGGCTGAGGGTTTCACCATCATGATTTTATATTTAATACAGAATGACTAATGTTTACTGGCATCACTTGCACACCACACGACTGCCCTCAGCCCTGCCTCCCCACACAGCGACCGCGTGCTGCAGGATATTTTGGGTGGTCGTGTGTTGTACCCTGGTTTGTGTCTGGCAGCAATAATAGAAGCCCAGGGACAATACCTCATCTTCTGTGCTGTGTTACCAGGGATTAAGCGGAATTAGACAGGATCTCCAGTTTGCAAGTTTAACCCTTCAATGGGTGGCCTCCTTGAAGGGAGCTGTGGGTCAGCTAGGAACCAGTAGTCCCTACATATATCATTTATAGTGATGTATGTATCATCTATGCCAATTGAGAGGGGGTAACACTTCAGGAGGTGAACTTCTTGTTCAGTTCAGTGTCTTTCATGTGCTTTAAATGGGTTTATAGCTGCCAAGGAAGGGAGAAGAAGGGTGTAAATGAGGGAAGTGCATAAACTTCAAAAGAAAGGTTTAGTGGTGGTATTGATTTGAAAATGGAAATTTTTGGAGAGGCAGATCAGTGGTCCTGTTAGTGCTTTTTACCTGTGAATGTTAACATCCTCTCAAAAGAGAGGGATTGTCTTCATTTGCAGACGGGGAGAAATGAGACACTGGGTTTTCTTTTGCACTTGTGCATTTGTTGCTGCGTCTTGTGAGTACTTCATGACTCCCAAGCTGGGGAAGTGTTTGTTCATTTGTTCTTTATTTAGGCAAGATGTGGGGATTTCAGACAATGCTTGCTGCTGCCTTAGTAAAGATCTGGAAATTAAAGAAGACAGGCAGATGCAATGGCCCTGGCCTCCTGGAAAGACAATCACAGGACATTTTGCCTTGACTCAGTATGAACTGCAGCCATGGCCATAAACCCAGGTTTGCATGGTGTAAACAGCTGATGTGGGGCTTTTTGTCTCAGCCCAGGCTGTGTCCAGTGGCTGAGCTAGCTCTGTGTCCCTCCTGCATCCCTTGTGCTGCATCCCTTGGGCTGGGTACTGCTTCAGGGGTGTGCGAGAGGAACAGGAGTGGCCTGGTGGGGCCAGACACTGAAGGTGCTACTTCTCCAGCCAAGCTGGCTAATGGAAGGCTTTAAATTTAGTGAGGGAATCTGAAACCCACTTCAGAGAAGTCTTATCTGGCGTGTCTCGTATTTACCAGAACAATGGGGTTCTCCTTGTATTCATGCTATTTACAAATCGGTTCATTCTTTAATGATACATGGCACATCAATTGTTGCCTGACAAAAGAAACTGCTTATGAAACGTTGGAGTAAACAATGAAAATCTGCTGCCTTGTCCCAGCTCCAAAGACACTTTTTTTTTCTCTTCCTAAAGCTGATATTGCTGATTCTAAGAAACGTGTAATTATTTAAGTTACTGCTGTCATGTGCACGATCTGAAAAAGGATCTCTAAGCTGTCCTTGAATTAGAGTAGGAGATGAATGTTCCTTATGTGGAAAACTATTCAAAACCAATTTGTGTGTTTTGGTTCAAAGTTGGCCCTTTTTTCAGCCTCTCTAATTTCTTTAATGATTCCGCCTTGCTACGTGTTCTTAATATCTAGAATTTCTCATTTCTTTGCTATTTTAGCAGCCTTTGGGCATTTTTGCATGTGAGGTCACTTCATAATTTTTATGTTAAAAATCACTAGACTTCTAAAAACAACATTCTTTATTACGGAAAATATTATTTTTCATGCGTCTCTAATGCAAACACTAGAAATAATAGCCAAAAAAACAGGGCAAAATTTTCGTGTGCTTATTTTTGCTAAGTGTTAAATTCTTCATACAAATCTCCACATGGTTCTTGGGTCCTATCGATGTTAATGAGCGAGTCCTTTTCCATGTAAAACGATACCCCCAGGGCTGAGGGAGCGCAGGGTTCTCCTTTCCATGAGTTAGCTGAAGCAATCAGTGGCTGCTCATTTGCTCCAGAAGTTGGCCGCCAAAGCCTGCTTGCCCTCTTGGTGGCCCCAGCCCTCACCTGTATCTTCACTGGGGCGAGACTGTGTTGGTGGTGGTGGTGTCTGGGGTCTTTGCTGTTGGCTTGTCCTGTTTCCTGTGCCCTTTCTCTGAGACTGCACCCCGCCAAAGGACGCTCATTCCCTTCTGACTGGCAGAAGTTTCCATGTTCTGAGTCCTTTCAAATCTGAATTGCCGCTTCCCACCCCTCCAGGAGCAAGGTGTCCATTTAATTGATATCAAAGCAAGCCCCTGGCATGGCATTGTTCTGCAGGTACGGTTTGTTTTGGCTGTGTCTAGGCTAGGGGAGCAGCATTACTCAGCTAACTCACTTTGGTTTCTTACTCCATGCAAGGCCTTGTGCATAGACAAGCCCTAACACTCCCGTGTTCCAGTTAAAAAAGGAATTTACGGTGGCTAAAAGTGAAGTGAAACAAAGAGTTTTCCTCGCGCGTTCCCCAAGTCTGGAAAAGCGATGCTGGATCAGAATGGTGCATCGGTGCCATACGGATTTGTTTCAGTGAATTTATAGCCTGACTCGGCTATGCCAAGAATAATACCAGATACGTTAGAGAAACTGTGTCTTTGTTTTACTGCGACGTTTCTCTCTATTCTAATAAATCTTATTTTTAATTAGACCCTCAGTCTAGACTGTCAGGCAGGTTTGTTTTTACAGTGATCTATTTTTGTTTACTTCCTCACAGCGAAAACATTCCAAAAGGACAGTAGAACAGATGGAACCCGATAGCCATGATCACACTGTAAAAATACATCGAGTTGCATTAGTTAATGCAAAAGAATTTCAAAGGGCCTGTTATGAAGTGGTAATTTATGTGCCAACAGCTACGCAAAAAGTAATGAAAACAAGAGTTTGCTGTAGCATTTCATGTCCTGCAGCCGTCACACACGCACGCTGTTGGTAGGCTGTGGCTTGGATTGACACTGTGATCTTAAATAAGCCTGTAGGGGTTCTGCTGCAATCGGTGCAGCCATCCAGACCTGCAGAGAGGCATTTGGCCGCTCTGAGGCTCAGACAGGTGGAAGGAGCTTTGGGGGCTCCTTTTGGAGAGGAGCATCTTCTTGCAGTGTGTCTCCCAAATTTGGGTTCCCTGCAGTGGCCGTGTGAGGGAATATGACTCCTGAGAGCCCTGTGAGGCTGGTTTGGATTCTCCAATAGAGCTGAAACACGAAGACAAGGTTTTTCTCACAGATCTTTGAATGGGTTTGTGGTGTGCCATGTATTAACCCTTGTAAATAGCCGCTCTCCAGCTCTCTGGTAGCCCCTTTAGACATTAGAAGGTGCTCTGAAGACTCCTTGGACTCTTCTCCAGGCTGAACAACCCCAGCTCTGTCAGCCTGTCTTGACAGAAGAGGTGCTCCAGCCCTATGGCATCTACTCCTTATTAAATTCTGTATGAACGGCCCTGATAAAACTGACGAGCTGGAGACTTTGTGTTTTACAAGTTACTTTTGACTCCTTTCCAGGCCCTTAGCTGGATCTCTCTTTTATGGGGCGTCGTAAGAGCACTGAGCATGACTGTCTCTGTCGCTGATGGGAACGAAGAGGGGATTTATGAGCTGGGTTATGGCAGCAGCCACTTTTGGAGGTCTCCATCACCAGATGGAGCATCACGACTCATTCCCGAGCTCTCTCCTGGAGCGCAGAGCTGGACCAGCAGCGCCCATGTGCGTGTCCTGCCTTTGGGAGCAGGGTGTGCAGTCCTGCTGGGGGCTTTCTGCCAGGTGTCACATGTGGAGCTGCTCTGGGCTGGGTCATGACTCTGCTCTGATACTGCTGCTGGTGTGAGTTGATCATCTGCTGAAGCAAAAAATAACGAAAGAGAACTTTCTACCCAATGAGTTATGCTAATGAGTATTAGCTTTGGTTATAAAATAATTTTGAGTTTTTTCCTTAAGGATTTCTGTGGAGATAGTTTATTTGGATTTTAATGCTTCTGAAGCCTTTTCAAGATGTTTTTTTGTCTAAAATATGAGTGAGAAGAACATCAATTCAAGATTTTAAACAAGTGCTTCATATCTAGTCCTTGTTGGGTTGTAAGGCAAGCATTTTATTTTTGGTAGCTGCAATATAATCCAGGAGAAGACCATTAGTTCTAAAAACATGTATATGATGTTTTACCTCCCCAGATGTGCAGTCCTCTTTCTAAGCTATGAGCGGAATTTATATTGTTAATTAATTAATTTAAGTAGCATCCAACGCTAGATAGCGCTGAATTACACAGAGCCATGCTAATTGGCTTGCAAAACAAGAATTTGATGTGCAGCATCCTGAAGCAGCTGGGGAGAGAAAAAAACCAAGTTAACATCACAGGGCATGTATGTATATTAAGACAGAAAAAGCACTACTTTAAGCTGGAGGGGTATGTTTGCCATGGGCACCGTGCATGGGGAAATACGTGATGCTATTTCCCTCGCAGCGTTCTGGGAGATAAATTGTTCCTCGGAGAGCTGGAGAGAGAGCTGAGCTGAGTGCTTTTCATGTCAACTCCTTTCTGGATCACTTTTGATAAATTAAGAGAATTCTCCTGAAATGGTTCAGAGGAATAAATAAGATGCCAGAGCTGTGCTGCACATCTGTAGTATATGTATTTAAAGCTTGACTTTTCCATAGGGGTTTTCTTCTATAATGTTACACTTCAAGGTTCCTGGTGTTTTCCCCATTTTCATTCTTTATTCTTTTCAATACAACATTTCTTTTGAATCTGTCAAAATGTCATGCTTGCAGAAATATTGAAGACACGTTGCAATTACAAGGCTGTTTAGAAACAGAAGGCGAACTCAGTAGTTTATTGTACTCTTACTCTTTTGAGACCTGAATTTCTGTGTGTATTTAAATGACTATTTTTTTTTCTGAGCATGATTCTATTCCCTTTGGAACTTGCCTTACAAAGTTTTTATGCCCGTCTGCTTTGAGGGAAGAATTTGAACCTTTATGATTTCAGTGAACAAATCATTGAAAATCCAGATTTTTAACCCCGGTAGGGTCGTGTCAGATTGTCTGGAAACTAATTTATGGTGGTGGTGATTTTCTTACCACTGTTTTCTTTCTCTAACGGTGCCCTTAACTCCTGCACTTCAAGCTTTTGAGGAATTAGCCTGGTTTATTTTATTTTTACCTGTAAATTTCTAAACTCCAGATAATTCCAATGGACAGCACTGAAAGGTGTGCAGGTTTTTTGACATCTTTTTTTTTTTTTTTTGTGGGCCAAGCTACCAAGTGGGGTTGCTGTTCCTCAGAATGAGGTTAAGTGATTGTGTTGAGATCATAATTAATTAAACATATGCACCAATGCCTTGTTATTTCAAGTCCTGGAGTTAACAGACTCAGAACGCTGCCTGGCCTGTGCCAGCAGAGAGGGGAGGAAGAGGGAGGGGAATTTTTCTTGCAGGGCAGGATGATATGGGGTAGGAGCAAGCTGCACACATGCCTGCCAAAATTCTTGGATCAGACTAAAGGAACACAGATGGCTGAGGCTGATAAAGGTGTCTCTTATTGTGTTGGGTTTTTTTTTCTCTTTTTTCTCCTCAGCACTGTTTTGAGTTTGTGTGTGAGGGACGGGTAAGAGGGGAGGAAGACAACTATATTGTATAATATGTTTATTTTGATACATTTTACAGCGTAGGAAAGGAGTTGTGTAAATTCAATACTCCTGCTCGGTAGGACGCCAAAGGCTGGAGCTAAGCCCTCCTTTTAGGTTTCTGTAACAAATGAACAATAATGGATCTTCAGGGATTTATGACATGCCGTCCAACCTTCAGTTCTTATCTGCTAATAGAAAAATCCCCATGCACTGCTGAAAGTAGCTCCTAAAAATTGGACTGAGAAGCCTTGGAAGCGCGTGGCTGCCGCTGCTCGTAACCAGCTCTCCTCTTACATGGCCCCTTCATGTCTCCTGGACCCCCAGGTGATTTATCACTGGGATTATTTATTTATTGCCATTGTATATGATATCTGTGTATAAACATCAGGTATGTATGTGTATATACAGAAGACACACACGAGCAAATAATGCCTTGTCCTCCAAGAAGGTGGTGCCCAGCTCTGCCTCCAGTTTGCTTGGAGGAGGAAGCCAAGCCTCCGCAGGACAGGAATGTGTTAAGGAAGAGCAAGTCCCACAGACTCTTAATCTGAGCAAAGCCCAGTTCTTCTTACCATTCGTTATTTATTGTTCTGGAAATGAACTGGTCGCCGCTATCTGGAAATGTCATGTCTGAACTTTGAAGCTGCTTGCAGAAATAAATCACTGCCACCAGACATGGCGGCTGTTCCAGGCCTGTCAGAGCTGTTCCACCCATGAGCAACGCCATCCATCAGGGCAAGGCTGATGAGAAGGGAGTAGAAACAAGACTTTTTTCCCTTCATCTGTTTAAAGCAAAGTCTTAAAGAGGCAATTTCTTTAGAGGGCCCTGAGATTCTTGTCTCATAAATGATGGTGGTAATGTCCTCCTGCTTGCGACAGCTGGAAAGCCGCAGGATGTTCTTCCCGGTGAGCATGGAAGAGAAATGGTACAAGAGACTTCACACTAGGGCAGATAAATTTCATTTTGAATATCTTTTTTCAATTTTCAGTCGTTAAGTTGAAATAGCACAGGTTTTTTTCATAGAAATGAAGATATTGAAAATCTAATTGCTAAGTCATACTCCTCATGGTGTAACTAAGCTTCATCCAAATTAGGGCTATTTTGGTTTGTTTTCTTCTAGATACTCTTTTTGTCCTTCCTTGATCATCCCACATGGATCTGTTTTTAAAACACCCATGGAAATACAATTTACAATGGTAAAGCTGCCCAAAACTGATGGAGGAAGGCAGTCTTTCATTCTGAGATTTAGTGCTATGAAAATGAATGTGTTTTTCTGATACCATGAGGTCTCCCATGTGCAAACAGTCTCTTCTAAAAATACACCATAATATTATGATTATTAATTGTGGCTACCATTGTACAAATAGAAAAATAAATGCAGCCCAGCTACATTCCCTTTTCTTTAAAAGAAGCCCCTTTGTGTGAGTAAGAAAATGCTACTTTTTTTTCTGTGAAAATATAACATTGTTATTACAGCTTTGACTCTCTAAAGGATGTGTGAGCATGAGAATCTGGAGTATATGAAAGAAATTATTACTAAACAGTGGACTGGCTTTCCTTTGAGTTATGCTAATTTTCCTTCACTGTAACTCTAATTTATTTAGTTAAATTGCTCTTAATTTACATTGGTATAACCAAGCAGAAAATAAGGCCCCGAGTACATGAGAAGGACCTTCTATTTGTATAAATTAAAATCTATATTGAAAGTGACACGGGGTAAACACTAAACATCTAACAAAAAACTTGCCCTTTGCCAAGGAAGTAAGGAAATCAAGACGTTCTGGAGTCTATAATTAGGCACTTTACATGGCTGGAGCTCTGTGAACAGGAATAGAAGACAATGGTATTAGCCCAGTACTCCAAGGAAAAGAACTAGGGATAAATTCTGCTGTGAAGTGGGCTACAGGGCAGCTTAATGGGGAACAGTTTTGTGGGAGCCTGGGTTGAGAAGTCAAACTCTAGAAATTAATTTGTAAACAAACAGACTGCTCCCTGCTCATATAGTTAAAAATAATTGAGCATTAATTTAGAGTGCTTTCTGTTGTGGCATAGTTTTAAAAAGACAAAAATTGGCTGTTTTGTCTGACTTCTGTTGGGTTAGGTACTTGATGTCCACGCTGGGACCTGCTTGCCTTGCTTAAAGTAAGCCGCTGTATTTGGGATTTGGCTAAATTTCGGTGGTGGACCCCACAGTAGATGCAGGTTTCTGTTTATGCTGGGAATAGCAACCAGCAAATCCTTCCAGGATGCTTGAGAGCAGGTTGGTGGTGACAGGTCCACCTTTCTGTGGCTCCAACTTCACCTGCAGATGGAAGAATATGTGGGGAATTCAGTGGTTCGTAAATATTTAATGATACTTGCGGCAGTCTCCTCCTTATAAGGAATTCAGTTTACTCATAGATTCTTAATTTTCATTTGAGTAAGTTGTATTGGAAAGAACTGCTTTTATAGCAGTCTGAAATATAACTTTCACCACCACTCCAAAATCAGTTTTATTTTGACTATAGCAAATACCTTACTGTCCGTGTATTTCTTCACTTGAAAACCAGAAGGCTGGTGTTCAGAATAGAGGATTCTGGAACAGAAACAGTGCATTGGATTTCCTTTGCAATTTCCACAGACATTGATTAATTGGGACAGTCAGCATGGCTTGCTTTTGGAAAGAAAAAGCTTAATGATTAACTAAATTCTTTTTCTGTCCCCCCACTGAGCATATAAAATGGTTATAAAAGAATGCAGAAGAGGCACAGTTGGAGTTGTTGTTGTTGTGCACAATAAAAACACAGGCAAATATTTCACAATACACTAAATGTAGCCAGAAACATTAATTTCCATGTGATAGCTACCAAGATCTTTGTATAATCGTGTATGCTCCAGGTCATTTGGTGGTTTTGGGAGAGGAAAGCTGTCACAATCTGTGGATTTTAGGTTAAGTAACACCTACATTGAACGATTTACCAACACTTCTTTTTGTGTTTTGCACCACTGGAGTTGCAAACCAGGGGTTTGGTAAGTTTTTACCAATTCTAAGCCAAATGACATTGCTCTGGCTTGACATTTCTAAGTGCTTGGTGAAAAGCAACGAGGCTCGAGACGTGCCCTTTCTGATGTGATATTTTTTGTGTCATCTGGGGAGATGAGAGCTTTGTCCTATAAGTAAGGGAATTGTGACCTTGTCCAGTGCAGTTGACAGTGGCTATCATATTGCACTTGTAATTCCATGTTGTTGGTCACCACCAGCAATGATTGCAGCTTGCTGAAAAGTGTAATTATGTACCTCCTGGATGAATCCTACACAAATCCAGGGTTTTGGAGATACCCTCGTGTGTGGGACACCACAATTTTTGCTCCTGTTCAGTAACAGGAGCAAAACATCAATAACATCAGTTGCAATTCTCTGTTCTTAAACCAGGGGTCTCGAGAGAGGTTATTTTTGGGAAACTTTGCTCTCTTGGAGAAGAGTTGTCCTTATGTTAGCTGATAGCACTTGGTAAACTGCTGTGATTTTTTTCTTTCTTTCTTTCCCCCAGTCGTGTGAAGGAGAATAATAGGATATAGCTGTGTGATTCAACACAGCTTTACAAGTACAAAAGTTTATGTAATGTAGTGGCAGTCTTGAATCCATGTAACAGATGTTATGTATAGACTTACGTGAAAGTTGCACCGGGCTAGCTTCAATGGGATGACTTTAAATTATATGTTTTGAAAGATATATCCTATGTTGAGCTATTTTATAAATATGCCATTGTTGGTTTACACAGTCAACGCCCGTCAGTAGCTTCCAGCTCAGTGTTCTCATCTTATGAGTCCCCTAAAAGTCATTTTCCCTCTAAGTAATTAAGCTCAGCCAATGATAGAGTCGCAATTGCCAGCTTGTGCACACCTAAGCATTTGAAATTTAGTTTTATCACGACAGAGGATGGAGTTAGGTCTCTTACAGTGTGTGAATATTTCGTCAGAAAGATTTATGACTTTGAGTCCGAGCCTAACATATACTTCTGAGGGATTGTTTGTGTTACAGGCTGATAGGTTTTGTCTGGCTCCCCTGGATTTTGAAAACATTGGTGGGATGGTGACACGCTGGTGGGATGGTCCGGTGGTCTCTCATCTTGAGGATTTACTGTCTTTTGAGGAATGTAAATTCTACTCCAGGCTGGTTTGCATTAATTTTTATGGTGACAGTGGCTTTATTTTCTGAAAATGGCCTGCACTGGACATTGGTATAAAAACATTCAACAGGTTTGGAGCATCTGGACAGTCTCCTAGGACTTGGTTCCTTTCTTGCATGCCTGTTTTGGGGTGGGAAGGGATACCTCTGTGAGGCTGGACTTTGCCCTCGATGGGAAGGGCCACCATACTGTATCCTTGACATAACTGGAGCCACAGAATAATCCCATTTTCTTTAGAATTTTCTCTAAACTGAGCCTTCATCTATTATTTTCTTATTTTGCTATCAAATTCTTTTATCTGTCTTTATATCTTTTTAAAGAGTTACTCAATATTTTTCTTTAATCCAACAGAAACTCATGCTCTTAATTTTTAACAACATAACTTCTGCGTTTAGTAGCTATTTTTTGGAAGCCAGAAATGTTGTAGTGGTCGGGTGTTAACTGTGTCTTGCAACAAATCTGCCAAAAATTAAACAAGTTATCCAAAGATTTGGTTAGTGGTGCAACAGCTCCTTCATTACAGACCTGCCTGGGTGGATAATGGGGTCCAGGAATGAGTGGAATGAAGGGATGTAGCTGCATCCCAGGGCTCCAGGACATGTCAGGGTTGTCCACAGTCTCAGTGGTCACTGATTGAGCACGTGGCTGATTGCAAAGGGATTTTCTGCAGGCATGGAAGGCTCCTGTTTGAGAGCTCTAGCAGCAGAGCAGGTAAACACCCTTATCCAATTGCAGAGTGTAGAGACACTCACGTAGGAGAGCTGGGGAGACGAGGTCAGGGCAAGAAAATGGGATATATCACCTTCCCCTGGGAAAGAGGTGGAGCCTCTGATCCATTCAAGCACCTTTACTGTAAAAGACAGTTACTATTTTTTTTTTTCTTGAAATTGCATTCTAGTTTTCTCTGTCATTGGTTGCACCCTTGGACTTACACTCCACTGTTAATTTCTGAATGTTAATTATTTATGTGTATGCTTATTTGAGTGAGTAATCATTGGTATTTATTGGTTTTTGTTTAACACTTCTTCCTGCTCTGTTACTGGCAGCAGTATTTGATTTATTTCTGTGATTAATTCTTGCCCCTTTGAAATCCACGGAGCCTTTAAAAAAAGAAGAAAGAAATCCTAACAATAATAGTAGCATTCAAGCTCCTTTATCTTCATTTTGTTCCAGTGCAGTGGTGGATATTCCACATTCTCCATGGCAATAGAGAAGTATTTCAGAAGCGAATATCTTGCCAGATCTTTGCATTTTCACTACAATTATTGCTGAGGAGAAAGAGTACTTTATCAGCCATAGGCTTTGTAGCGCCAGAACATGGATGTTTAAAGCTGATGCAAATGAGAATTCTCTCTTCATTGTGAGTTTACTGCTGAAGCAGTGCAATTTTTTAAGAACCGGGGTTCTTTTCTCAGAGAAACTTCCCTGGCATCTCTTTGGTAGGCGAGCGGCGCAGGGCGTCCCCGCGGTTTCTTACAGGCGGAGCAGAAAGGTCTCCTTTGCTCGGCCGATGCTGTTACCCAGGGATTACGTGCAGTAGCTGTTACCCCTTTATGTGCTGCCCTCACAGCTGTGCTGCTCGGGGCCTCGAGTGGCCAGGGTGGGACCGTCCTGCTGACACCAAAAGAGCACGGGCAGAAAAAGACCGGAGTGTTTGGCTACTGTGAGGATGAGTAATTAACCAAAGATTTTTATGGATTCGAACCATTGAATGGTTTGGGTCGCAAAGACCGTCGAGTTCCAGCTCCTCCATCATGGACAAGGACACCTTCCACTTGACCAGATTGCTCAGAGCCCCCTCCAGCCTGGCCAAATCCAAATCAGTTCAATTTATCATTTGTTTCTTCCTTATACATTTGCTGGTCTCAGGCAGACATCTCCCACCTTTGTCATCACACCTGGCCTCCGCTGCAAGCAGGGAAATAATTTGTTGCTCCTGCAAGTTCTGCCTGATCTTTCAGTGGCACGCAGAAGGGGTTGTTCCTACACTGTAAATCTTACAGAATCAAGGGTTTGGGACTGTGGAGCTTCTCGACATTAATCAAAGACACAGTCGAGTTGCAGTAACGAGTGCATTGTTTTTCCTGTGATAATGTTGTATTTTTATTGTTTCATTCCTGTAATTTAATCCCATGACTGACATCCTACTTTGGCCTGAATTTAGAATTAGCACTTGCAGCATTAAACTGTATTAATATCTGTATATTCTACTTTGAGACTTTATGGGATAAAAACTACCCTTTCAGAGGATTTATTTATTTATTTATTTATTTTCTAAGCTTTTTTAGACTAAAAATAGCTCTTGTTAGGTGAGGGGTAGTAATGAATGCAGCACTGTCCTTGACCAGGCTAATTACCAAATACTTCAAATTAAGGATATTCATCAAGTAAACCCACGACAGAAGTGATCTAATAAAAAAATAATGTTTAAAGTGCTTTCATCTCCAGTGAGATTACTTGCATGAGTCAGTTGAAAAAGATTCACCTTTGTTCACTGACACTTAAGAAATAAGTAGCTTGGAGCTACTCGTTATGTTGTAGTTATTTAACACTTGCTTAACTACCAGTTGTTTTGTCTGTAATACAGAGGATTAATTCTGGAGAAGTTATGTATGGTAGCTAATTTGATATTTAAGACTTTCTTAATTGTTCGGCTAAATGATTACTAACAATTAAACTTTAAAAGAATTGCTATGCTAATTATTAGTAATAATAAAACCGCATCAATCCCCTTTTTTAATATGGCATAATATCCTATAAAAATTTGTGCACTTACCAAGTTTTGCCTGCAAGGCAATGGAGCTTTGTGGGATCTGGGCAGACACTGAATCCAGCCACTCAAGTATAATGCAAGACAGAGTGCACGGGATTGTCTGCATTTGGATTAATGTATTAAGAGTGGGGTTTTTTTGTTTTTCATTAAACTGCTTCCTTCACCTGGGTTTGATGAGCATTCCTGCCAGGATAAGAATATGCATGTTGGATGAAAGAAGAAACTAATAAGCTGTTTCATGCATTTGTGAGAGCTGAACCTTTATGAGAGCATTGCATTTGAGTGTGTCATGTGTGTGCCCGTGTGTCAGATAAAAAAAATATGTGTATAGGAGAAGGAATTTTACATCTCCTTAGAGGCTTCAACAAACTTTTCATGTTGACAGAATCCTTCTTGAGAAATCCTTTTTATGTTGATAAACATCTCAATGCAAATGGTAGTAATAAGTGTGGAAGATCTTAGACACAGTAGTGTACATTATGTATTGTGTAGAGGAAATCAAGGAAGTGGGTATAATTGTCACATCATCACCTTTGAAATATTTGTATGGCTGCCACTGGAGTTTGTGTTGCTGCTGTGCCCCTGAAAAAGATGATGTTTTGTCCTAAGGATAACGTATGGATAACTCTTGAGTGTTCCTTACGATGTTATCCTCACAGCTTTGTGCCATAGCCCAGGAAAATTAACAAAGAAGCAGAAGAAGGCCATTGTAGGGAAGGATAAACTTCTGGTCCAGGTCTACAATGCTGGGCATGAGTCCCAACCCGGGCTCTGTCACGCTAAGGGGATTACTCAGTCTGTGCCGTGACAGCTCGCCCAAAATGCGTCGGAAATATTAGTCACCTGTTAATTCAGATTAATGGGCTTTGCACATTTGTGTTTGGCAGGTTCGGAATAGATGCAGCCAATTTTTTCTCTGTAGTTTGAGAGGTAAGTCACCTAGAACCATGCCCTGTGGGGAAGTTATCCACACCAGCACTTGGAACCCCTGCACCTGCCCTGTTTGCTGGGACCTGGTTACCAAAGATCAGAGAGTCCCAGTGTTGCCCATGGTTGTGTCTCAAGGAAGTTTTCTATCCGTTGGACTTTGAAATACTACTTTTAACTAAAGGACCCCTAAAGATTGGTACTCTGTCAGTTAAGTATTGTGCTGCTTGCTTTGCTGCTTGGTAAAGAGCCCACAGCACTAGAATATAATCTCTCTACTGAAAGAGAACCATCTGCGTGGGTGTTGTTGGTACTGCACTGTTTCAAAGCATAATGAAGACACTGGAACAAGCAAACTAGATTTTTGTGGCCTTCTAGATGATCTTACTCAGTTCTGAAAGCTACCTGCTTGGCTCTGATGCGTAATGTTAACTCCTAAAACTGTTCAATCTGTATTACAGGGTACTTTCCTATTACTAGTGATTGTTTCTGGTGGGTGGTTCCTACACCCAAAGGATTTTAAACTGGTATAAAAGACACAGCAAATACTTGAATGAGCAGAAAGGAATGAAGATGCAGGAGTTAAGATTCAGAGGGATGATGCCTATGAGAGGAATCCTTGCTGCATGAACCAGGAGAACTGCCCAGAGCTGCAGGGGGTGTATCAGGAGGAGCAGCAAGTTTTGGGCACAGAACACCTGGTGTGACTCTGGAGACAGAACCAAATTGGAGATGATGCCTGTCTGATAGAAGCGATGGTGCCTCAGGTGATTAAATACATTAATTGAGCTGTGATTCAGGTAGCCTTCTGATTAATGACAGAAGAGGTCATGTGGATGTAACTTATTGTCAGTGTTTTTTCAGTGCCTACCTGTATTTTGGCACTGCTGATATGGATAAAACCCATTTCGTAATGAAGCTTGTTAGATATTTGTCCTCATCCCTGTTTCATTTCTTGCAGATATTAACTTCAAATTAATATTTCATATATTTCATTCAAAGTTTGGCTTAAACTGTCCCCAATGAAAGCAAGTGCTTGGTTGTCCATATAGTGTAATTTTTAAAAGCTTAGGAGATTTTTGTCTTATATGAGCCTGCTTTTAGAGACATAATTCAGTTGTGTTCTTGTGAGCTGCATGGGATTACTCATTTCTTAGAGGCAATCAAGTTTTTCTTACTTAACTTGCTGTTGACAAGTGGCTTTTTTAAAAGTAATGCTCTTAGAAGGTCATTTGACTTTTGAGGGTTATTCACGTTGTTAGCCCAAACACTAAAACCTTGTGTCCTTGGGTTCTGATTAGTGACACTTTAATAAAGTCATTTGAAGTTCAGTAGACTGAATTTTCCACCTTTTCTAATGTTTCTATGGTCACAGGGAAGCGACCTGCATTCAGTCTTCTAAATGCAAACCTTTTAAAAGTTACTGTGCAATTTTGTGTACCAGGCTTCTTCATGGGTTACAGAAAGCCCCCTTTTTTTTAAACAGCTACAGCAGTGTCTTTTCTCCTTCTCTTCTGTTTTCCTCCTCTCTTTCTTTCTAGTGATGTGACAGCAATTGACTGAACTTGGGTCTTTTGGGATAACAAAGGATAGAGAAAAATCTTAAAGGTTTTTATTGCCTCACTTGTTTTTTTGGCAGGGCCAGGACAGACAAAGGCCTTTCCACTTGATTAGATAATAAGGCTAACGTGGCCTTTGAGTGAAAAATATCTTTGCATTCTGCTCTTCTTTTTTCACTAACCCCAAAAAAAAGGGGGGGTGGCGAAGGAGAAAACTATGCCTAATCAGCAACAATTAAATCTTTCATGGGGAACCCACTTTGGAGGAATTAATGCATTTCGTATTGCCTAACAACTCGAGTGAACATTAACAACACGTGAGAACTGAGGGGAAGAAAAATTATGGCCTTTTTTTTTTTTTTTGGTTCTTAAGGAACAGGGAAGGGCAGGTCATTGACTTGATTTTCATGGGAAGATTGACTCCGGAGCGCTCGCATATCCAGGAGCGGAGCGAGGGGGTATTGACAGCTGGGGCTTGGGGAGGGGGGCCTGCGGGAGCAGGGATTGCGCCATGGCTTGTTGGGGAAAAACAAGGGAAGATGGAAAACAAAGCCCAGAGAGAGGGAACAGTAGCTGCAGTGTCCCGGGCTGAGGGGCTGCCGCTCCTTGGATTTGTGTTGTGCTTGCACTCAATGAGCTGTGGTGGAGAAATATCAGTATAATGAAAGGGGCTGCCCCAAAGTGAGGAATAGTCTGGTGTAAAAGAAGCTGGAGAAGTTGTGCCATGTCCCTCCATGCGTGCCGTGGAAGGGTAGAGAGGATGCTCAGTCAGCCCTTTCAGGCCTTCTCGCTGCTGAAGAATGGCTCATGCCAAAGAAATCTGGGAATCCAGGTGTGTTTTGCCAAGATTTCCCAGTAAGTTCTTCAGGCTAAGAACAATAACTAAAGGTGTTTTTCAAATTATTATTTTCAAGATTTCTTTCTTCTGACACCTGCTTTGCTCGTACTCTGTGATTAGAAAGATTCTGGATGCTGAGGTGTGCTCACATAAATACACCAGTCCATTTATTCCACCTTCTCAGATCATGGACGTTGACACATGGATATTCATCCAGTCTTCTCACCCCTTCTGATCAGAGGGAGAAGTGCACGCCCCGTCCTCTGCTCGTTGTGCGACCCTCCCGCCTCTGCCAGCACATCCCAGGCTTTTCCCTCCTCCTCCTCCTCCCTTCCCTCGTGCGTGCTCATTCCCAAAACGGTCACAGCCCGCAAGACCTCGAGTCGTCATTTGTCTCCTTTTATCCCATTAATCCCGTGTCTTTCTCATCCCTCCCTCTACCTCTGCCATTATTTCCCACCCTCACTGGGTGCCAGCAACTCTATCCCCAGCCAAGTTTCCCTCTTCGTGCAACGATTTTTCCAACTTTTTCCTCAGGAAGGTTTTGGTCCCTTTTGAGCATCCCATGCAGGATGCAAGATTGTTATTCAAAATACATATTTTTTTTCCCCTTAAGGAGTCCACGCTTCAGGTGAAGTTGCAATTCATGAAAGCCTAATCTCATGAGCTATTAAAATAACTCGAAGGCAAATGAAAGTTGTGTGTGGTTTTGCAGGTAAAGGAAGCATGGAGAGAGCCAAAACAAATAAGTTTGGCCCTTAAATGCTTCCTAAGAGACGAGACTCTCTGCTCCTTCAGACTTTTACCTTGGTGCCCAGGCTTTATTTTGGGCTCCAAAAGGTCAATACCCTTTGGAATAGGCAAGCAAACCCCTCTCCGTGTTCAGGGTCCCACAGCTGGTTTTGTGACCCAGTCATGGAGGTTTCACCACTGCATACAGAAAAATCACCACCTGAAAGGTCAGAACACCATTTCCTTTTTTTCTCTTTTTTTTTTTTTGTTTTTTTTTTTGTTTTTAACCACTTAACCAAGTTTTGGCAGCAAAAGCCTTGTCAGCTGCGTCAGAGGTTTCTTCATTCAGTTAATTCAAGTCATTTAGAGCTGGGGAACTGATTGGAAGCTGGAAAAAAACTAAGAAATAATAATTTCCTTGCCCAAAAATAATGAAGAAACTGTGAGGAAATGAGATCTGCTAGCTGTGTGCTCCTGGAGAGCAAGGTGACAAGAGGTGCTGGCTGCGTTTTTCCTTCCAGTCTCTGAGGCCAAAGGAAAGGCAAGGAGGTAGGAGCTGTCTGCTGGAAGCTTTTTTCCGACTCGCAAACAACTAACTGGGTTTCTTTTTTCTATTTCTCTGTATTTTTCAGACAATTTAGCACGGTTTCACTAAGTATGACTTCATAGATGACAATACAGTTAAGTACATCTTCACAGACTGATCTTACAGTCAGATTTTCATTAATTCTTTTGAATTGCCCATAGTGGGCTTGTGAATATGTATCAAGATACCCAAACATATGAAAGCTGTTTGTTTTATTTAGATGTGTATATGATGTTCCTCTGGGAAGTGCTACCTCCTTTGATAAGCAATACTTATTTCTGTTTATTTTTGGCTTTTTTAAAAATTTGTCTTGTCATTAATCGCTCAGCTGGTCTTGTGAAAGTATTCTTTAAATTTTTCATTTTTTTAAACGCTTGTCAAGTCCATCAGCTGAATTTCCCTTTTTAGAGAGCTGGAGTTCCTTTCACACATGCAGCCCTTAATTTACACAGTTGCTCTGAATTGGAACTGTTCTCTGCAAAGGCACAGAACAGCAATCCAAGGCAAAGTCCATGGTTTTTGATGCTGGCTGAAAGCAAATCGACCCACACTGCCCAGCATCCAAAAAACCCTGGGGTTAGTGCTGCACAAAGATCACTATAGGAAGTGGCTGAGTTGTTTCTTTTTTCTTTTCTAGCGCTGTCTTTTATCTGAATCCCCGCTTTGCTTGAGCTTTAGAAGTCAAATGAGCAGAAGAAATGCAGTAGATGATTGGAGATGTGTGTGGGAAGAATGGGAGCTGAAAGATTGGCTTTCTGAGGGCTTCGCTCAGTTCCTGCCTTCCCAAAGAGACCGCGGGGAGGTTATTCTTCCTGGCTGCATCTCTGCAGCAAAATAATTGCTTTGAGGATGGTTCTGTGGAAAAACACTTTATTTCAGATTGTCTTTGTTTTAATGGTGGTTAAAAAAAAAAAAAGAAACGAAAAAAAAGGCAAGTAGCAGAGGTAGGGAATTGGTTTGGCTAAATTAAAATGGTTTATGTATCATTTAATAGGCATAAATGGATCCCATGAGGAAAGCTCTGTGAATTCCATGGGCTCTCCGTAGCACCCAGCAGATCAAACGCTGTCCTCAGCTTAGACCTAAGGTGCCTTAATCAATTAGACCTGAGAAGCAGCTTCCAGCTGTAATTGGTCTGATCTGTAATCTTTATCACCTCGTCCGGCAGATTATCCATTTTTAGCTGATTTGTGGGCCAGCAACCTGCACGTCCTGGCAAACCGATGCTCTCAGGTCAGTCCCTCTGCTTGCAGCATTCCTCCAGCTGCCTCCTTCCTTTCTGGCAGTTCAGTGCCTCTCTAAACTCACGAGAAGAATTGACTGAAAAAGGAACATCAGGTCAGGAGAAGATGATGTTTGAGTGTTCGGAGAAAGCTGTGTATTATTGCTACTCATTCAAGCAAAAAAAAGGAAAAAAATCTGCTTTCGTTGAATTCAGAGCTAATGTATTAAGATGACAAATCGTGGTGCTCTATGCTGTAGATAGACAAATGTGATGCAGTGATGCTGCATGAAATACAGTAATAGCTGAAAAGAACTGAAGGCACAAAAAATGAAAAATTAATTCTTGCAGATTTGTGTTTCTGCAGGCAACTACCATTTTCATAACAAGCTGTTTCATAACACTGTGGCTGTTACCCAGTGTATTTCTTAAGTTGTAGCCCTTTTGTCTGAAATGGAATGAAAAATTTCTGATCCAACCTATTGTATATATTTAGTGAAATTATTCCGACAGGACAGCTGGGGTGGAAAGTCATTCCTAGATATTCCTGGTTAACATGACTTCCAATTATTTGTCACACCTTCATTTCTGTCCCACTACAAAAAGTGAGAGCGTTTTCATTGCCAGCCCCCAGGCTTCAGACTTCATTTCTGGCCTTTCTGCACCTCACGCTTTCTGAAGTTTTGGAAATCCTGGGTATTTTGTATTTCTACCCTTTTCTAACCTCTTGCACACTGAAAGGGTGGAATCTCTGATTTATCACTCCCATTGTTTGTATTATGCTAGGCCTCAAGTAGATCTATTCTCTATCTTCAGCTTTTATTACTGATAGTTTTCCCAAGTTTCTTAGCATTTTTTTTTAGTGGCTGTGTGGTTGGATATTGCAGAACTGTAATTTTTCTGATGTCAGTAAAAATCCCACTGCTGCTGGTTGCAATTAGGATTTCGCGATCGTGATGAACAAGCTGATTCTCTCTGTGTAGTTTCTCAACTTCTTTCCTCTGTGCATTATTAGAATAAAGGCACACATTCCTCCTTGCAATTTGGGATAGCGACTGAGCTGATGCAGTTCTTGTAAGTTAGACAGCTTTTATTTCGAATGCATGTAAGTGATTAAGTGGCTTGGCAGCTGGTCAGAATGATTGCTCAAGGACCGCAGCTCCGCAGTATCTTTCAAATGGAAAACAAGCCAGTAATTTAGTGATATCATTGAGAAACATAACATTCTTTCAAAGCAGGCGAAGATGTTATGCACAAGGGATGGACATCATCCCTGCTTTTGGCCTCTGCTAGCCCATGCATTCCTATATGCTGCTTTGCTCCACGATAAGCAAAAAATGAATGTTGAGTATTTTCTTTAATCTAGTGCTCACTTCCCTTTCGCTAAAGCCATTGGAGGCATTAGAGCGCATCCACCCTGGAATTACAGACTCTTGCTTTGTGCTGTGTTAATTGGATTAAGTTGTTAGCGTTATCTCCTCAAGAAGAAGAGACAAACTCTCCCTGGCAGTGTTAGTTAGCATGGGACAGCCTGTTTGTATGAGTGGCTGGGCTTTGTTGCAGTCCTTGGGAAGCAAACTGGAAGTGCTGGCTTGCCAGCAGGGATCGATCTTTCCACCTATGGAAAACAGTGCAGGTTTTTTCCCGGCAGCATGGGAAGACACGAGCACACCAAAGTGAGTCTTCTGAGTCTCACTCCAATGCTGTCCCCTAGGTTTGTATCATTTTAAATTCCTACTGATGTTTTTACTGAAATGGCTGTGCAGACCATTGGAATGTGATCCAATATGGACAGGGGAATTTCTGTTCTAGCTGCAAAAGCCACCTCGTAGTTCTACAATGTTGCTCTAACTGCACACTGTTCATTTGCAAGACTAAAATGAATCACTGTCAGGCTTGTATGTAATTCCATGTTTGGTCCTAATGCAGTGGTTGCGGAGCTCGTCTTTAACCACACACGCACTTATTCCATGGGAAATATATTTTCTCAAAAATGGACAAGGGAGAGCTAACGAACCATGTCTTGCTCCAATTTCCTTTGCAGAAAGGCTCAGTTGTGTGAATTGCCTTTTGGAAGGCACACAGCAGTGCAGAGCAGGCTGAAGCATTGTGTGTTTTGGGTGGATGCTGCAGGTCTGGCCGTGGCAGTGCCAAAGGCGCTCGGGGTGCCTGGCCCGGCTGAGCTCTGTGAGCGGTGGCCCACTGCGGCTTTCCTTACAAATCAAAGCGGCTTTTAGGTCTTGCCCAGCACAATTCTCATGTCTCATTATTCCTGTGAAGGTAAACCAGTCTAAAATTGGCACGGGCGAGCAGGCAAGAGTCGGGCTGCTTTGTCCAGGAGCTGCCTGCGCCGCAGCTGCTTCCTGTGATTGACGCGGTCGCATCCGGAGAGGAGCAGCCTGGCTGCTTGCACCGTGCAGTGTTTTTGGGCTGTGGTGTGTCTCACACACTCTCCTTGGTGGGTGCTGCGTTCCCCAAGTGGATCAAAAGCCTCCTTGTCAGTGTCTCTGTCTTTGAATTATTTGGGAGATGAGGTGGGTGCTGTGGCGATGCTCCTGCCAACACACAGTGGTGCTGCTTCTGTACCCTCTCCTCTCCATAACTTAGATCTTCCCCATCTGTTTTATCCAGCAGTGAACTGGAAATACCAATTACTGGATGATTTGGCCTTGCTTGAGGGAATAACAGACAAGAACTTGTATATGTGATCTTTAGCAATGCCACAGCTTTGGGGCAGGGAACAACGACAGCTAGAGGATACATTTTAATGGGATTTCAGATCATGCTTGCATTCTTTGCGTGGCTTACAGCTCCTTCCTTGTGCAGGGCAAGGCTTTCTGGGGGCTTTTCTGGCCCTCTCCCCTGTGCCCATCAGCCTTGGAGGTGGCCACCAGTGGTGTCCCTGCATCCCTCAGGCTGCTACCCAGCCTGGGAGCAGCGAAGGCAGAGAGGAGCAACTGACCCCAGGCGATTGGGCAAATCCCACTGAAGAATTCCTGTAAATTGAGCAGCTCCTTGTGGTCCTGGGAGCAGGAGTCAGCCTGGAGGCAGGAGCAAGCCTGATGTTTAACAAGTCAGTGTAATCCAGCCCCTCAAGCTTTATTGAATGCCACTCGCTCTGGTTTTGGTCTGTGTGATGTGATGCACGCTTCCTTAAATTACATGGAGCAAGGGCATTAAGATAACTTCCTTTTTTGTTTTAACCCCCCCTAAAGGAAGGTGTTTCCTGAGAGAGTGCCAACAAATTCCCATTTGTTTGATAGGAAGTGTGTGTGATGTTAAGAGAAATTACAGCTTTAAGCATTCAATGTTTGTGGAGGACAGTTCACTCCTGAGGAGGTTTCTTAATAGTACAAACTGTTAAGGCACACAAATTCTGTCAGTAATGACGAATTAAAACCAAAAAACCCCAAATCACATAAGTGGCGGACAATTCAGGCAAGAATTTCTTTCTAAAGCCCAGTACTTCCAGCTAGTAGTTTGCCTGTACTCAGGGATATCGGGCAACCACTACCAGGTGGCAACATCCTGAGAGCTAAAGCTCTGAGGAAGGTTTTATTTTTTCCCGTAGCACGGCAGATTGTATCTGCAGACCGCATTGCTAATGTATCAGTTTTGAACTGAGCCGTGAGGTAATTTGTGCAGAAGAAAAACCTACCGTGTAACTGAGTCAGAAACGGAGAAAAAGCTATAATATAACAAATGACTTTTCATTCTGTCCCACAGGTAGAAAGTAGTGACAGAAAAATTGGCTAATTGTGGACCAAAAAACAATTTTTATACTCACTTATATTGCAGAAAAAATATATGATAAGACAATTTTTTAAATTAACTTGATTTTAAAAAAACCAAAACACAAAACTTGTTTTTAGTCCTATCAATCTTCTTTCCATTAACAAAATAAACTCTCCAGACCCTTCCCCCAGCTAATGTTATTCTGCACACAGCGACATTCAAAAGCCCATTGACAAGCTGCAAATGATGTGTGAAGCAAACTCCAGGATTAAGTTTATAACCTTTCCCCAGGGGGAAAGAATTTGGAGGCAGGAATGATTTTGGGATAGTAAAACAAAAGGGTACAACTGAGATGGATCAGGAAAATTCATATTCATATTTAGCTAAACGAAATATACCAGCCAATCCTAGTGCACGTGGTATCCCAGGGGTTTTCCACACAGGTATGTAGGACATTATTTTACAGCTCCTTCTTGCAGGTTTTACTGTTTTCGCTAATGAGAAACCACATCTCTCTCTCTTCAGCTTTGCAGCTGGGATTTGGAAGCATGATAAATAAAATATAAATGGTAGTAGGCGGAGGGTTCGTATCCCATGGATATCGTTTGCATCTTGGGTTTTGCAAGGCATGTACCTTCCTCCTAAGGGGGTTGTCATTGACCGCTGAGTTTGTTGTGGGGTGGGTGTGAATAGGCTTTGGGGGCCTTTAGACACTGTTAAATCTCAGATGTTAATGAAGTGATGGAGCTGGGGACCTCCTTCCCTGCAGTAATCAAAGAAACAGCCAGTTCTGTCACGTATCCATAAGATTATTTCCTTTCATCTGGCAGTATTAGTTTCTTTTGAAGTCATTTAATCTTCGCTCCCCCCGCTATAGATTGAGAAAAGTTATTTTAAGCAGCTCAGTGGGCAAGAGGGAGTCTTGTGAGGGATCGGATTGTTCACAAAAAGAACACAGGAGTTAACCTCTGTCACCCTGGCATCACCAAGGACCCTCCTAGTTAGCTGGGCCCTGCTGACAGCTGGATGCCTGGCTGAGCTGTGCCCAGCCAGAAATGTGGCTTTACTGGAAATAGATAATTGAGGAGAACTACGATGAAAAGCATCTAAAGGCCTGCCAGAACTGCTACTTCTTCAAAAAGAAAGGAAAAAAAAAACCAACCAAAGTTTGGGTTAGAAAGTCAATGACAGGGATGAATGGGTTCCTGGGAGAGTTGTAGATGCTCTGAAGTAAAGTAAGCCTGGTGGGGTTAAAGTGGAGTTCAGCCATTCCCACAAAATGAGCTCATAGAAAATCATAGAATGGTTTGAGTTTGAAAGGATTTTTGAAGGTCATCTTGCCAACCCGCCCTGCAATGAACAGGGACACCTTCCAGTACACCAGGTTGCTCAAAGCCCCATACAACCTGGCCTTGAATATTCCCAGGGATGGAATGTTTCCCCCTCTCTGGGCAACCTGTACTAGTGCCTCACCCCCCTCATAGTGAAAAACCTCTTCCTTGTGCCCAGTCTAAATCTACCCTCCTTCAGTTTAAACCCATTGCTCCCTGTCCTGTCACCATGGGCCCTGCTAAAAGTCTGTCCCCATTTCCTTGTGAGTCCCCTTGAAGTCCTGGAAGGCCACGGTGAGGTGTGGTGGTCTGACCAGAGCCGGCTTCCCAGCCCTCCTCTGTGCACATATGTTACTCCACAGCGTCTGACGCTGGGGCTTTTGGCTTGGTTTTGTTTCCTGACAGCACACTTATGGAAATGAAAAATCAGGATGACTCGCTAGCGGCTGCCAAAACCGCGGAGAGCTCCTATGTAAGGCTGAGCTCCGTCAGCAGGACAATACAGCCGGACACAAATTCCTCTTGCCGAGTTGAGATGTATGCTTGGAATGAGAGGTCAGGGCCCTGCGTCGTTATTCCATCTGATATTCTATTATCAACAATATGATGAATTACTGTCCTCTTCATGGTTGTGCCAGTCCTCTTCCCCTCTAGATCTCAGAGCCTTGGATCATGTGTCTTCATTTTTAAGGAAAATACCACCTTTCCCTTCTTTGGGTCACTGTATGCTTTTGGCACTTCTGCTCCTTCTGCCTGGGCCACTTTTTTTAAGGAGAAACCATTGTTTGGAAAGTGCAGAAATGTGTTCTTTCAGGAATTCGAGACAGAAAATATTTGGCAAGGTTTTTCTGTGAGATATCCTTTGGAAATATGATAGTTCAAAAGTAAATATGAAGTTATAAATTCAGATTGACAGGAAAAAGATTTTAGTAATAACCAGTCTTTTTCATATAGGAGTGAAGTTGGTATCATCTATCTTTTTAATTGCAAAGCATGAGTTCATATTTGTGTTTCCAGCCCTTCTCTCAGCTCTCAGCCCTCACCGCCTGGATTGCAGATGTTCCTGCTGGGTCCACATCAGGGATGATGGAAAGAGGCAACAAACGACCTACAGAAACTAGCCAATTGAGTTATGGAAAATATGCAAACACACATTGTCTTCTGCTCTTCTCTCACGTACAAAAGAGTTCCTTGTAGCTGTAATGCCTCCCAGAATTTCGGGACTGGTGTGCTGTGGCTGACCCCTGTCTCCCTGTGTCAGAGGGGGTGGTTTCCAGCGATCTGATACCTGGTGGGTGTGCCCAAGTGGTAACCTAAAGGTGAAAGGCTGTGGTCTCCTCCCCAGCTGCTGCTCTGTCTGGTCTTCCTGTCAGGGATGCGTCTGTGGGGAAAAGTGGGGACAACAGGTGACATTTTCCTCAGGGGTGGGTAGTTACCCCGCAGTGGGAAACAGGAGAACAGCTGAAGACTGTGTTTGTGTTTGTGTTTAGCACCCTGGAACAGCCTGGTCCTACACCACAACTATTTTTCCCGTGTTCACCGTCAAGCCTCAAGTGCGATATTTTGGCTGCGTTTACCGAATATCATGGTCAAAAAGCTGTACGGATTGTTGTGTGGGGAGGCTGCGTGTCATCCCGTGGCTCTGGGCTGCGATATCCATCAAGCCCTTACTTCTGTGATATCGCTTAAACCCTTGCAGCAGAAAACATGCGCATTCCAAGGGCTGTCCTGTTGGTGTGCTGGTGTTGTTGCACCTGTTGCTATTGTCTAAGCCGGGAGATGGAGGTGATGGCAAAAGCAGGCGGAAGCCATGGCCATCCGCAGGGAGATGTGGCAGCAGCCAGCTGCGAGGTTCCCTCAAGCTTGGATGAGAAGCTCTTGCTGGATGTCTGGCTGCCTTGTTTTCAAACAGGCTTTTTTTTTCCCCTTGCTGTTCCTTTGTAGTCTTGTTTTATAAAAGAAATCAAAGAGCAGATTACAGTTCTCTGCTGGGACAAAGGAAGGGAAGAGGAGAGCGTTGCCCAGATCTTCTTTAGAGGTTATCTCAGATGGTTTTCAGATGATGGTAGAAGGGGAGTGTGCCAAAAAGTTGAATCATACAGTTTCGTACCAGAGTCTTGAGTCTTCCAGAATACTTTTGTGTCGCGCATAATGCCCACATCTTGGACGCTGAGCTCTGAAATGCTTCCTCGGTGTTCCTGTGGTGCTTTGATGAGAAAAAGTCTTTTTGAATTACAGGGATTGGTTAGCTGTCTTTTAGAAAAACAAATTCCGAGTGGTCTTTGTTAACCACTGAATGATAGGTTTTTGTGGCATAAAATAGAAGTTCACTTAGACTGCACATTTTTGTTCTGAAATCGGCAGGAGGAGGAAATGCTGATATGGGTGTATACTTGGGAGGAAGATTTATCAAAGAAGCATACATTCACACACCCTCTCTTTTTTAAAGTTATGGTCGGTAAATGATAGGCTTCCTTCCCTTGTTTTTGAGTGCCAAATAGATTTCTAATGAAATTATTTACATGCACTTCCATTTAAAAAATATAAAGCATCCCCGGGTCAGTGCAAGGGCTCAGCATCCAGTTTAAAGTGGGAGATTAGGAATCTTGAGGCACAACCTCCAGCCTTTCCTGTCAGCACAATTTCTCTCCAGGAAGGGAAGATGGATAAAGTGAATTTCACATTTTATTGTGGATAGTTTGCGTATCAGTTTCTTCCTGCTTCTTTTGACGTGCATTGATTGCAGTGGATGCTGCTTGCTATTGACTGGCTCACCTCAGTAAGTTTGACCATTTTTATGCCTTTTTGGCTGCTTCTACTTGAATAAGGCTCATGGTGACACTGGCAGTAGGGTTGGTTGTCATTCTCCACTCCCTTGAAGCACAAACAGGTCTTCTGCTGCCTTCTCCATCATCACAGCACCTTGTGAGTTATGAGTTATTAGTCAGAATTCTGAGTTAGAGTTACTTTAAAAAAAAAATACAAGCAAACACTGAAAAAATGCATGCTATGCAACCTGCAATCCTAAAATCCTAGATACTGAGGGAAGTTTTTTCCCCACACCAAGCAAAAATAATGTATAGAAAGTTTGTCCTTCACTGCTAGGCTTACTAGACATACGCTATTTATATTGTTGAACTCGCCAAGACAGTCAGGATGTAAGTTTTCAAGCAAATGAATGTGTGTATGTGTGCTTGCACAGCCTTTCTTCATCGGTGACATTCTTCCTGTTTCCTTCTCAGTGTTTCTCCTAAAATTAGTTTCTTTATGACAGTCAACACAATTGGGTACTTCTAGATAAAATACTGTGAGTAAAGGGGAAAAAAATGTTACTGATCTTAGTCTTCCTGTGAGTCTGAGTGATGCTGGTGGTCATTAGTTAGTAGCACTTGTTTAAATTGGTGGTGTTCAAGCTGTAAAAACCAAGGACATGCTTAACCATCAGGGCCACAAGGACTTGGGGATCCCACCTAGATCTGTCATCTCAGAGATGGCTTAGTTTAAAACCCGACGTGTTTGCGTACTTCAGTACTCTGCTTTAAAACCTCCCCCTGTTTAAAAAAGAAAAGTGCAGAAAAAAGTAGTGAAATGGACTGAAGCGGTGGGCAGAACCCCCAGGGATCCTGAGGTGGGATCCAGCTGTGCTTTGCTGTGCTGCAGCAGGAGCAGCAGAGGGAGCACAAGCTAACACATCACTCCTTTACCGAGAGCTGTACTGTCATCACTGATGGCATTTTGCTGGATGGATGAAGATCAAGAATGAGAATTAAAAAAACCCCAGCCTAGCGAGTTTGCCATAGGATAGGAGGATAATATCCCCTATATTAAATGCGGAGGGATAGCAAATGGAAACGTATCCTATTACGGCTTCTGTTTTAGATTTTATGCTCTCTGTGAAGCTCCAGGTTGCATGATGTCAGTGCAGTTTCGTGCCAGGCTGCAGCCGAGGGAAGATTGATGCTGTGTGGTTTTGGAGGGCTGTGGTGCCGTCCTGCCTCATGGTGTTCTCCTGATAGACCTGAAGCAGCCGATTAATAATTTTAGGTGTTGAAAAGCAAAACGATGATGGCAAAGAACTGGCCGAATTGTCTTCGGTGGGTGAGATTGGAGCCATGAGCTGGTCAGGTTCTTTCAGCACAGAGAAGCCTGGCCTGGCCCCCAGGCAGGATTTAAAGCAGAGCTCCATTTTCTTTGAGTTTACAATCATGCACAAAAATTAAATATCTTTTCCTTGAAGTCCATTGTGTCCTTTCAAACTTGGGCAGTGTGGGCTCTCTTCATCCATGCTGTCCTTGCTGTCCTGCCAGGGCTTTCAGAGTGGATTGTCATCAGCAATGTCACCAACTCTTATTTGTCACTGTTGTCTTAACCCCTAGGCGTGCAGTTCTGTCAGTTGTTTTCCCCATAATCAAAACTTTGGACAGGACTGGATTTCCTTCTGCCAGTTCCCAAAGCAAAGTCCCAAATAAGGTCAAAGAGGAGAGATTTATTTTTTTTTCCCCCTCTAGGAGTTTTAATAAACCAAATGCAAGCTTTAGTTTTTTCCCTTCAGATTAGAGATTGCCAATAGCAAATCTTTGCTTTGTTGAATTATTCAGAAATAAAGGTTACTGAAACGTGCACAGATAGATGGCTGGAGACCCAGAACGATAACTTCAAAAAGCCCTGGCAGCTCTGGGGGCAGGAGCCATTTTTGGTCTCAGGGAAGAGAATTGTCTTTGTGCAGATAAAACAAAAGCAGTGGTGTGCTTGGACAAATCCACCCTTTGCACCTCGCTGTTTCATTCAGCAGTCTGCTTTGTTTCCGAGGCCACTGCTGAGTGTGTGCTGCAGACAGGCACGGGCTGCTAAGAGCCCACAGGTTATCTGAGCAGGTCAGGCAGCAAGGGCATGGTTTTCCAGGAACGCTTGCCCAACGCGCAGTTGCACAATGCTCAGAAGTTGGATGCACAGATGGTGGCCTTTCAGGTATTCATTACCTGGGAAATTAATTACCAGCTCCACAGATTTTTAATGTGTAATTTGCTTGGTAGCTGGTTTTAAATATCTTCTGGAAGTGGCTGCTTATTCCCTTAAGTATTGATTTTTGGGTTTCGGAGGAGCTTCCCTGGTGTATCTCATATGTAGTTCTCCCATGAATCTCTGCAAGGATCAGCTGGGTTCTGGGCATGTAAGCTGCTCTTCCCAAATTTATGTAGGGTTTTCTGTGGTCTGCTGCTGCCCAGGAGCCCATCTCCCATGGCCATGAGGAAGGGATTAGTCAATGGATAGCATCAGGCTGAAAGACCAGAGAGACCACCATGACGCCCAGCCTGATCCCTGGCTTTCACAGGCTACAGGGCTCCTCTGCTTATTAAAATGTGTCCCAGAGATATCTCATCTTTTCTAAAAAGGTATTTACCTCCAGCACAAGTAGGAAAACCTTGCCTGGTTTTATTCATGTCAGTTGTTTTCCTTATGGGCAGTCTCATAATAGGTTAGAGCAAGGTGAGATCCAGTTACAGACTCATTTGTGTGAAGAATCTACTTATAAAAACATTGAAAGTCTAGTGCAAGACCTCTGGCACTGAATATCTGCTACAAAACATGTTGACCTGTTACAGTCTGTGTTTTTACATGACTCCCTTTCATTTACCAGAAGCAGGAAACTAAAGATCAGAAGCCACAAATTGACATCACCGTAGCCTTTGCTGCTGCCAGCCATTGGTGGAAAGGTGACTTTATCCAGTGCTGCTACTTTACCCATAATACTCCTAAACACAGTAGTTTTGAGGGAAACCTCCAGGTGCTGATATTGGAGAGGTAGATTTTATTTTTCTCCTTTATAATGATGTTGGCTGTATGAATGTAATTTGTCATGACTTGGTTTAGCTTTAGCCAGCTGTTTTTTATTGAAGAGCTGATCTTGTTTCACCAGCAGGAGAGCTCAGAAGTGAGAGAAGTAGCACCCAAAGAGCAAAACTCTAGCATCATCTATAAACTTCCAGCACTGGCTGGTTTTGCTTCTAACCTTTCCTGTTTGTTTAATGTAGAAGCTGGAGATTAATCTGTGGCGTTTTTGTGTGAATGAGCTGTGAAGGTGGTTCTCTTCATATGTGCTTCTGTCTTACCAATATCCTGTGTGGGGAGAGAAAAATGGACATTTGCAACAGAAAACCATTGTAATTTGCGACTTAAGTTATTTTTTGAGGTAGACAGTGCAAAAAGCATTATATGAGCTTACCCACCTGTGCAGATGTAAAAAAACCCCTGAGCTTTGGGACTGGATTTACACAGACGTTTTTGCAATTGAAAGACCTCTCTTGTAAATAACGAGGCAACGACAATCGGGTTTGTCACTTTTTATTTATTTTCATTTTTTTTTCCTGCCCTGAGGAGCAGGGTTTGGCCTCTGGGGCTCTGCTCATGGGCAGTGTTGTTTGGCAGTGTCTCTCCTGGTGCTGCTTACTGGTTTTAAGTGCTGGAAGGTTGGCCTCTCCATCAAGGCCGTGGATGCAGGGGACCTATGGCAAGAAACAGCAAAGAACTGAATATTGTACACCTGGCAGATCCATTTGTTCATTTCCTTAGATCCAGGGAGAGTTTACTTTACCCTAATCCCGGGTTCGGTTAGTAAATTCTGCTAAGGCATTGATCCTGTTTCCAAAATCGTTTTCCTGGGTCTTGAGGGAAATCAAGATGAGCGTAGGACTACTTGATCTATCAGAGCAGTACTTGAAACAGCACATATCGTGTCATTTTAAAGGAAAAAAAGTGATATAAGAAGCCAGAAACTCGTTTTGTCTCCAGAAGAGCTGGAAGGAGGGGGTTCTCTGCACAATTGATGGATCTGCACAGTAGAGCTCCCCGCCAAAAAGCATTGTGCGTGCTGGAAGTCAGGACGGGTTCAAGGGAACGTTGGACAATGTATAGAAACCACATCCTGCTCAAGAAATCCTTGAACTGAAAATGGCTGGGAGCTGGGAAGTGTGGGGGGATTTATTCTTATATGTGTCTCAGTGCTTTTTTTATTTCCATGGTTTTACACTTGCCTTTTCACTCAGAATTATAGAATCACAAAATCATTTTGGTTCAAAGAGACCTGCAGGATCACAGGGTCCAGCCATTAACCCAGCCATGTCCAAACAAACCCAAACCCCAGCAATATGATATATTTTACTCAAGAAATTTTTCTATACATGCTTTTCATAAAATCATTTTCACAAATCATAGCTGTGTGGATTTGAAGTTGGGCTCTTCTTACTGCACTAGTGAAGGCCTGAGCAGGTGAACCTTTGGTCTAAGTAGGAGCAATCTCATGCTGCTGCATAGCAGTAAAAGCAAGGAAAGAATGGCCTCTGCAGCTCCATCCCTTTATTGGACAGTAAAATAAATGTTATTTTGGGCTTGGTGCATCAAGGGAGGGATTGCTTAGTCACTTGGACAACTTTTTAATGGCAAAGCTACTGATGCTTTGTAAAGACAAGTCCAGGGAGTTTGTAAAACAGTTCTTAGCATATATATATATTTCTCGGAGTGCTTACAGAAGTGCCTGTCTGGGATACCACAGGTACAGTTGATCCTCTCTTTGGGCATGGGGATGAACCAGCTAGCTGATTTCCACATTTTTCCACTCTTGCTTCTTTTGTGTTTGTAATGCGGGACAGAAGGCCTTGGCATTGCTTTGAGGACTGCTAATCCTAGCAGGCTTGAATGACTCAGACATACTCAAATTTTAGGCCAAGCCATGGTACAGTACAATTAATAAATTGCAATTCAAGCTGCGGTGCCCTAAAATAGGAACAAACGTGTTCTAAGCTGGAAAATCAATTAAGGTGTTTACAAATGAATTGCTGTCAATTGCAGGAGGTTTTTTTGTAGTGAGTTACCTTTCTCCCTGTTAATAACTGTGAGTCCTATAAACCTTCTAGGTAGGTTTAAACAAATAAAGACAAGATGTTTCCCCCTCCCCCCCTTTTCCTCTTTTCCAGTAGATTGAAAAAGAAGGAGTGGCTTGCTTCCAAGCACTTGTGCTTCTCTAGCAAATACCTACCTGGGATATTCTGGTGGTCTGTTAAGGCACATGCAGCCCAGGGCATTGCATTGTTCTGGCAAGAACAAGGGCTGCCAAAAACAATACTTGAGCTGAGGTTTCAGGTTCGTTCCTTACCCACTGCTGCTTTCTTGATGTGCATCCCTTTTCCAGTCAAGAGGATGTGTTTCACAGTCTCAGGAAGGGCAGTGTTCTTCCGGCCCCTGGGTTCATTTCTGAGTCTCTTTCTTCGGCCATAATTTCTGTTAATAGTGAAAGCTTCTCACAAATATTTCTTTTGATTTGAATTTACGGTTCCTCAGCTGCTGCATCTGACCATGGGTAAAAGAGGTTGATTTTTACAGCATTGTGGGAGGCACAACAGAAATTCATCATTTCGAAAACCTGTGCGGAAGCTGGTAGGCTGGCTGCCTTTCTCAGAGCATCTTCTTCAGTGTAAAAGACACCAAGGGTTGTTAAAATATTCATGTACCACCGTAACACTAGGGAGGAGGATACATCACCCAAAGAAGTCAAAGTGGGGTTAAATAAATAAATAATGCCCATTCAGAAGCCATTGGCATTAAGTAAAGGCTGAGTGAACCGTAGGTTGTATTCAGGTAGCGTGAAGTTTCTTATCAAATCTGTCAAGTCTAAGGTGGGAGAGCTTTCATCTTTTGCTGTCTTTTTGGTATAAGAATATTAGACCAGTGTGTAGCTCATAGTGTCAATATTGCCTTAAAAGCACATATTTTGAAAATACCTTCAGGTATGTATACATATGTTAGGGAAAGACAGCAAACAGATTTAAACCCCATAAAGGAAAAAGCCCAACCAAACCTGAGATATTACTTAGTTATTCTTTTTAAATTGTATTTTTGGTGTGTTTCTTTGATTAGAAGCTGAAGAAGCTATCTTCCATCATGTACTCTGTCATCTAAATAGGGTTAATAATTTCAATCTTAGGTAATGATTTGTATTTTTGTGAATGTTTTGTCACATGATGTAACTGAAGCTTGAAATCCTAATGTCCTTTACAGGTGGCATGCCAAAATAGATGATTAATGTTCTCTGAACTTTACAGATGATAATCTGTCTACCAGAGACAGATTTCATCAAGAGAGCGAAAGGGGTAATTAGAATGAAGGACAGCCTTGCAGAAAGGGGAGACATTTGTTATTAAGAGCCCGATAAAAATATTTCCTTCTGTAAACACAGCTGCTGTATGAAATGTTATTTTAAAATGTGTTGTGAGTGTCATATAAACGTCTAATTGACAGCTGAGATATTGCAGAATGTAATCTGTGCATGCGGGTCAGGAGAAGAAAGCGATAATTCAATGACGAGACTTTTTTGACGCAGTAGTCGCAAATCCAAACTTACTGCGTGCCTTTTGCTTACAGATTTAGATAATATTTAGCTTTTCTTAGGGGACAGAAGTTGTCCAGGATGTGCCTCCTGCCTGTACCGCTGGTTTGAGCTCCATGAAGAGCCTGGTTAAACCCTGTGACAGGTGTTTGTGGAGGGCAGCAGAGCAGTGTTTCCCTGCATTTTCCCAGCCAAGCCTGGCACAGCCGCCTTCGGCTGGCCATGTGTAGATGGCAGCATTTACCTACCGTGCTTTCCTCTTCAAAGGCTTCAGGTGATGGGGGTGATCAGTTCCCAGTGCTGCAAAAAATATGCTTTCAGAAAAGAAAGGTGGCTATTGGGGCCGAAAAAAGGCAGTGCTGGATGTTGGTGGGTCCTAATGAGAAGCACTGCGCTCGGACCCTGCCTCTGGGCCATCATGCTGGAAATGGTGACTTTCCTTTCCCAGCCACAGCATTCCTGTTTGTTGGGGTCTCATCTGAATCTCGTTGTTTTTCACAGTGAAAAATCTGTATGAGTGCCCTCCAGACCGTTTTGGCCTATTTGAGATTTGTCTTTTTTTATTAAATGGCTGCTTCCTCATTATTCAAGTTTAACTTGAATACAAAATGTGAGGAATACAGAAGTTCTTACACATCTCTCTGTAGAGTTTTTCTTATTGATTTAAAATCTTTTTCAGTAATTGTGTGCATAAGGATTAGATCCCCCCCAAAATATCTCTTGCCATGAAGTCCAGCTTTTGAACAAATAAGATACAGTTTTTGGAAAGTAAACACTGCATGGCACAAAATTTGAATGCAGCACGAGGCAGCCTTTTTCATTTTGCAGCACTGGGAAAAGTTAAAGAGAATTTTCAAATTTAATTGCTCTTTGTTTTTGACCTAGTCTATGCCTCTACTTTGTAATGTGCTTATAATCTGCTGTACTCTTATTATTATTCCTCCCATCATCTTGCACTAAGCAATCCATTGCAGGCAGCTCACAGGCAGCAGCTCGTGTGCTTTGGAGCAGGTGAGTTCCTGGGACATGTGTAATGCTGTGAGAAGCACTCTAAACATGTGATCTTGTGGGAAACTTACCGAAAATTACCAGATCTCTTGCCTTCTCCCAGGATCCCATAATTATACACCATCAGAAATAGCATCCCAGTGCTGCACAGATCCACTTGATCCCTGTGAGCTCAAAAATATTTATATATTTCACCATTGTAAACCTAGTGGTCAGTTAGTTTATGGAGCTACCTTGATTACTTCTACCTTGTGGAACAACAGTGTGTTTAATTTTACACGAGTTCAAATTTTTGCCATATCGCTAATGCACACACCTGGGGAAACACCTTTTAGCTTTCAGATTCCAAACCAAGTGCCATAATTGGCATGTTGGCCTGAGAGGAAGAAGCTGAATCCGTATATTTCCTATCTTGCTGATTCTGTGTTGTTTCTTTGATTTAAAGAAAGATTGCAGGAACAGGAACTAATGCAAACTCTGTTGTCTTTTGATAAATATGGTAATCTTTATCTTCAGACTGTGGTTGAAGGAGCACCTTTTACTCCAGTGGGCTCAGCCTACTGGAGAATACTTAGGTCAAATGATGAGGAAACGTTCAGTATTTGCTAGCAGGGATCACAGTTCAGTATTCTACCTCCTGTAATCTCAGATTTAGAATATACTGTACAGACTGCCTCTGCACCAAGGAGTTTGCAGTACAAATAAAATCAGAGCAGAGTGAACTGAGGAAAGCAGAAAGGAAATACCTAAGACTGGGAAAAAAAAAGAAAAATCTTCAACTTATTATTGTTGACTCATATTTCTGGCTATTATATTAAATATAAAATGAGATGAGAGCAAAAACAATACCTGGAAACTCCACGTTGTCCAAGAGTAGGAGAAGTCTCGCTGTACAGGGTTTTAGTATTATAAGATTTTTATAAGAGTCCATGACTTTGCAAGTTCTGTTGCCATAAGGATTGGCAGTGAAGCATAGTAAAGCAATAAAAGGGCAAGGCGTGGAGCCAAATACTTCTGTTTGTAATTGTGGTGGTGATGTGCAGAGCAGCAGGAAGGGCAAATCAAATGCAGATGGTTTTTGTACCAAGGCTTGACTTTTATTGGTGATGGTGCTCAAGGTGGTGTTGATACTCTCCTATCTCTGAAAAAGGCTTGCAATGGGGGTGATTTAAAGGGATACAGGGAAGTGTCCTGCACGTCATGGACGATGCCGAGCTGCAGCTGAAGCTTCACTTTGGTTATCCTGTTTTCTCACTGAGGTCTCTGCCAGGTCTTACCAACCACTGGCAGTCACTGTTCACCTACACTGCTTCCTAAACTGTTGTGGTATCGACAGAGAGAAGGCTGGGAGGAACCTGCACATTTTCCAGCACAGAGGCAGGAGCTCAGGTGCCTTCAGTGTTCCTGGCAGTGACTTCGGCTTCTTCCTAGACTCTCCTTCCTCCTAGCACTGCAGCATTTCCTCCCAGGTGCTAACCTAAGTTGGTTTTATTACTGTGTAAGTCCTTTGGTTTTTAGACAGTTTTTTACCTTTCTTTTTGTGCTTTAAGGCCACTGTAATATAATTTCTCCCCATTTTCATTTTCGAGACTGAATCTCATCTCTTTCAATATCAGTTTGTGGGTCATGTTCAATGACTGTAGTCATCATTGCTGCTCTTTTCTGAGTGTTTTCCCTCGGTTGCCCTCAGTTACTGGATTCCTGCACTGGAATTTGATCCAGGGGCTGGAGCTCAGGTGAGCCCGTGAACAGCAGAACAGAAGGCTTCTTTCCCATGCCATACGCTTGGCACTCCTGGTTCATACCCTAGCACGTGGCTCGCCTTTCCTACATCTGGGGCACGTTACTGGCCTGTGTTCAGATGGGAAGACCCCCCTGTCGTGGAGAGATGTGACATCTGTGCCTCTTCCCCTGTGGCAAGCGTTCGCTGCTCCCTCGCTGCAGGAAATTAGGTCTGCTGTACACAGTTGGCTGGTTTTTTACCTCCTTGTTGTCTTCTAGGTGCCTGTGAACCCTTTCCTTGGCTGTCTAGGCGGTGTCTCTCTCCTTTTGCGTTCCTCTAGACAAAAAAGCCTGCACAAAACCTTTTGCTAATGGCGTTGGGGTGAGCAGGTAATCTTTCCTCCTCACCTCCCTCGCTTCCCCCTCAGGAGGGAACACAACGCTGGGACATAGCTGCCCACCAGAAGGGACACATTAAACAGCTCCCAGCTCCCCTGTCAGGAGCGTGGGTGCTGGGAGGTTGCTTGTAAAACATCAGAATATTTTGACTGTGTGTCGCCCACAGCGCTGCCCGCCCACTCAGGGAGGATATTGAGGCGTGCACAGAAGAGCAGTAAAAGCTATGAGAAGGTTGCATTTAGAGAATAAGGCCAGTGAAGGAAGCCTGTGGGAGTTAGTTAATTTTTCAGTGGCTAGAAGACAGACGCTTTCCTGGTTTGCCTGCTTGGATGCAGAGGGAGACAGATATTAACGGCAGGGGAATCGAAGTAGCAAGGTTAAGGAAAGGAAATAGGGAGGATTTTGGAAAACTGTGCCTTCTGTGGCACCACCACTGCCCCAGTAGCTGGTACAGGAGGGGATGAACTGTGGGTGATTTTGGGAATGATAACTCGAGTGACTGTTGTCCTTTCCCTATGGAAGTGTCAGACCTTCCAAATCCCACAGCACCACTAGGTGAATACTCTGCCAAGGAAAGTAATTTTAGGCTCTTCATGAATTAATCATATTTAATTCATACTTTTACATTAATATACCCACAGTTGTGGTAACTCAACTCGTTTATAACTGTGCAGCTACGAGCAATGGAAGAGACCCAACAAATGGGATATATTAGCACATGGAAGTTGCACCCCAAACCTGCATGTCAGCGCTGCTTCAGTAGGACAGGAAAGCACAGATAGACCAAATTGCACATCTGCGAAAATACTTGGACCTCCTCCACTTGGTTCTCATGTATTTGGCAGAGCTGAGACTGAAGCTGAGATAACAGCCCTTGTTTGCCAGGCCTGGAATAATCTCAGTGCACACTGGGAGAGGGAGCAGCCCTTCCCAAAGGGTGCAGCTCTGCACAGTGCTAGCAGCAGGAAATAAACAGGTGTCTCTATCGAATACTGCATTTTTTTTTACCTTGTATTTGAAATCATCTTTCTGAGGCTTTTTGTAGGCTTTGAGGATATTCGGTAGCTTTGAGCTATGTCCTATTTTGAATTCCCACTGAAATTACTCGCTTATCCCTCCCTCCTACTGAGATCCCCCGGGAGCTGGTCAAGGCTTGCTCTGAACTAAGTGTTTGTGTGACACCTTCAGAAACCTTCTTCCTAAAATATCAGAGAGGGTTAGTGCTGACAGCTCTCTTTGTTTTAAAATGTGGTGCTTTGCTTGTCCTGACCATAAACATTTTGTTTTGAGGAGATTTTTACTAAAATACATTTAACAGAACATTTTTATTAAAGTCCTTGTTTGTAAGACACAATTGCTAGACAATGAATTCTTATGGTGAAGCCTCTCCCATGGAGATTATTCCTTTTGCTAATTCCTGGAAGGCAGCTCTTCAGTTTCACACAAACCATTTTGTATTTGGAAACATAAAGCCCTACACACACCCTTTTAAAACTGGGCTTTTGTCCAGTGGATCATTAGCTTGGTCACATCGGTGTGTTCATATCCACTATGTGAACTTAATTTTTTTTTTTTTTTTTTTTGCTTGGCTTGAAGTTGTGAGATGATATCTGGTCATGGTTTTAAGGTTATTCTTGACAGTGCTGAGCAGCTGTACACAAGCAGATGCAAAGGCTTAAGAGCAGATGCTGTAATTACAGAATTACAGATGTACTCATTAATTCTTGTTTTTATATTTACCTCTTTTTTTGTGTGTGTCTCTCTTTTTAAACTCTACTCTGTAAGCGCCAAGTGTATTTTCCAGAAGTGTCTGCTGAGGATGGCTCACTCTAAAGCACAGCCCTGTATACAATGAAATTTAAGGCTGTATCTGGTAGTAAATGCAGTAATAACCTGATTTTTTTCCCCTGTGCATCAGCTCTGTGTAAGTTATCTAGGTTACTGGAGCATTTGGCACTCGGCAAGCATTGCCTGGCCCTGTGCCAAATGAGACACACAACTTTCGTTGCTGTGGTGCCTGAGTTGTACAAATAAGCTGCTTTTTAGGCCCGCAGGAAGAAAAACACATCAGCTGAAATGGTTAGTCACCTTTCCTTAGTCACATTCGAGAGAGAAACAAGATGGTATCGTAGCCATTGTGCACAGTTACACAATTCGAAGGGGCGTGTGGTGAGAGCAACATAAATCTTTTCAGTTGGCATTATTCTGTTGCATGGTTGCTGTTTTCTGTTTTGTAGCAGATGACTCACATAATGGACCCCTTTCTGGCATAGTAACTGCAGTCAGTAGAATTTACAGCAGCAGGATTTTTGATGTAAGTTAATTATGATTTCAATACCAGGAAATAAGCTCAAGTTCAGAAGAAAAAAAAATAATAATTAAAGTGCTGCTCTGTTTCTGGGTAGTCTGATGCTATTATTTGTCAAGCTGATTATCAAATATGTGGTGTTAATCAAGTTAGTCTTAATAAGATGTATACATGAATGTACCCAAAAACCAGAGGAGCTGAGCTGTCCTTGTACATAAATTAGAAAATTTGATGAGCTACTATAATATAAGTGTGGTACAGGAAGCTTGATTCGAAAGTACTGGTGAGGTCAATGACTGTATAGTATAAAAACTAGTGCAGAATTTGATGTTCTTTGTTGTTTTGTGATGATTTTATTAGTTCAGCGATGTATTTATAATGTTGTAGCCGTATGTGAAATTAAAGAGCCAAAAATACTGGTGATCATGGTTTGCAGCACGCTTTTTAAACCTGCAAAGTACAAAGTTAATAAAAAACCAACATATACTAAACCCAAGAACTAAAAATTTAATGTTCATCAAGCTTGTGCTGAAGCACTGTGAATAAATATGATTTTGAAGCTACTTGCATATTTTAAATGACCTTCTGTGCCAAGAAAGTAGTGATAATGCACTTTGTGAGCAGCTTTTTAATGCTGTTCTGGTGTCTGTGGTGTTTTACCAGGGACTGCTAGAAATGTAGGAAAAGACTTTTGTCTAGCGTAAATGGAAGGATGTCTTCATAAGTGTCAAACTACTTTAGGTCACTAGAAATTGTTTTGGGAGTCCTATTTGCATTTCTGCTGGTTATTAGGTACACGTTGATCTGCCTGAAAAATAAGAAACGGATTGAGGCAGCAGGTAGGGATTTACCAGAGCTGCCAACAGGTGCTCATGTGCTCTGGGTATGGGAATGTCCTGGAGACCTGGAAACCCCAAAGCACTGAAGGAATGTCGGAGCATTTGGGCCCCTCTGGCACATTCAGGATCACCTCTGCTTGGTTTTGCCCCTCCAAGCTGTGCTGTTGGTCTGGGCTTGCAAAGTCGTACTGGGAGGCTCATTCTCCTTTGTAAGGTTTTTCTTTGTAAGGTTTGGTTTTTGGTGGTTTTTTTTTTTTGCTTTTGCTTGTGTTTCTCCAAGGGCTAAGGTGGGAGAAGCTGTAGAGCCAGCGTAGGGTGTAATTATCAAAGGCCTCAGTTGTGCTGCTCTCTGAAGTCAGCAGATCGTGGGGGAGATGAAAGGGGGTTTTGCTCAGCCGGGTTCCCTCCAGCTGCGGGTCAGACCCAGTTTGCGGCGAGGGCTCCGTGGGCAGGATGGATCTGGGGAGGAGAGGCGGCTCTGTAGCTCAGACACGGTCACAACAAGGCCATTTGGAGCTGCTCTGCCATCCAAGCACAACATTGATACCAAGCCCAGAGAAATAAAAGGATTCCCTGGGCTTCTGTTGCACGCCAGGATGACAGAGCTGGATATAAAGTGAATCACAGAACGGTTTGGGTTGGAAGGGACCATAAAGATCATGGACAGGGACCCCTTCCACTATCCCAGGTTGCTCAGAGCCACATCCAGCCTGGTCTTGGGCACTTCCAGGAATGGGGCATCCACAGCTTCTCTGGACAGCCTGTGCCAGGGCCTCACCACCCTCACAGCAGAGTTTCTTTTCTATAGCACTTATTAATACAAGGCAGACTGTAGGTTCTGGCAGTCTAGACAGAACCATAATGTTTCTTCTGGCTTTTCTCATTAATTTTGACAGATTTGAGGGGCTTGCATTGCTGCACAAAGAGGTTTCAATTAACCCTTCTAACTTGCTTGTATTGTAGGCTCATTTTAATTCACTCAGCAGTGTTTGCCAAGTACCTTAGTCTGTGCTGTATATATGTGCAAAGAAAGGTATTTACCTTCCTGGAGTCTCTCGGGATTTGTTTTGGGGTAGCTGAAAACAGAATGCGAATCCAGCCATCAGTTAGCATTCTTACAAATATTCCCCCTTCATTTCTTTTTTACTGTTGTTATTTTAACCTGAATTACTGTCATCATAACCCATAGCTTTTTCCCTGGAGCATATTGCAAATACTTACAGCATTTTTCACACCATCTCGTGTCAGGGAATTGCCATGGCCTGGTTGGAGGGCATCTGTGATTTACTGGGCTTCAAGAAGTAAGAAAGCTGCTGGGTATTGTTTGGTGATGCCTGTGTAAGAATTACATTTGGAAAAAGGCACAATTAATAGTTATAAGAAGATGTGTTAAGTACACCAGCAATCTATCATTCATCATTTTGAACAATATCTTCTTTTGAGACAAAATATGACGTATCAGCAAATGGCACACAGCAGGGAGTGTGTGAGTGATTCACAAACCATAAAGGAAAAGTAAATAACAGCTTCTGCTTTTCTGTACTGTAGTTTGGTCAGAGAAGAGGCTGTGAAGTGAAGAAGTGACTTCAATTTATACATGCTTTTTGGGGGCTGAGATTTCTTGCAAGAGGTTTGCTTCCTCCCTTTGTTGCTAGTGGCCATATAGCTTTTGGATAATGTCACATTCTGACTGAAAGTAAGGAATGATGAGGGCTTAGGCTGGCAGCCAGATCTGCTGTGAACTGCACTCTACCAATTGTATCACCTTGTACCTCTGTCCCTTATTTTTCCCCTTTGGAAGACAGATACCATGACATTTTATTGCTACGAAGATGCCTTTAATCATGTTTGAGAAAGCCTGCTGGAAGTTTGTAGAAGGCAGCTGTTGATAAACGCAGAAATTGCCTTTATTAATTTCTCACAAATGCTAATGTTTCAAGCAATATGTTTCTAGATAGGTGTGGATATTTTCAGCTTTAGAATGTTTTTAAACGGAACATCTGCATCCGTGCTTCCTGTGCAATTCTTTGTAAGAGAAACAAATCCCTGTAAAGCACACCATGATGTCTTTGGGGCTTAATGCCGTCCCTGTTGCCCTATCACCAGCTGTTCATTATGAAATTATGTTGGTAATTATGTTGTTATCACCATTAACACGATGAGCTAGCGGAGGCATTTGAGTTGTTGCCATTTTTTTAATTATTCAGAAGTCTTTGCCTGCCTTATTCTCCTTCTTTCAACTGCTGAATGACTCTCTCAGAAAGCTTTCAGATTTACTACACTTGTACCAAGAAAATACATTATTTACAGAAACGTCTTGCTCTACCATTCTTCTGTGTTAAAGTTAGGAAATAAAATAAGGAATAAGGTGTGTCACACCCTATGGGAGGATCGAACCAGGCTGAGATTTAGGACTCTTAGGTGGTGGGGGGTAATGGTACAAAAAACCAGGAAACAAAACTCCTCAGCATTGTTTTTTAGACCTCTCCATGATGCCTAGGTTTTTTGCTGTAATTTTCTTACTAAGAGTTAATGTGTGAGTTTCTTTGGTTTTTTGTATTAAATTTTGCCTACTCTGTTTCTGTTTTTCTGTCCTTTAACATAATCATTTAACTGTAAGCCATTCAAATTTTGTCCTCAAGTTACTTTTTCTTTTTTCTCAATTGTCTATAAAACTATTGAAATGCTTCAATTGTGAGCATACAATGAATGATCATCCTCTAATCTGTTCCACATGGATAGTGGGCCAGTTTGTACATCCAGTACACAGCACTCCTTAATTCAGTTAAAACCAGAAAGACTGAGACTGTTGCAACCTTCAAGATCTTTAGAAAAAACGTACTTTTAAAAAAAAAAAATTCTCATGCCACATCATAGACACCCTATTGAAGACAGAAATCAAAGGAAGTAAAACAAGGGGAAAACGCAAAGAAATTGAGCTTAGGTTCAATCTTCAAAAGACAGAATTATATCTTTTAGTTGTGTATTTAGGGGTTGAACTCTGAAGAGTTTTTGACTCTTTTATGGTTATACTTGAACATTTATTCTGATTTGTTTTGTTTTGGGTTTTTTTTTCTGTGTTCCTCAGAAGGGAACTGGTGATTCTCAGCTCTTCTAAAATTCCTCCCATACATTTTAAATATCCAGAGACTTGTAGTAATGACCAGTGGTGGTGAACTTCCAAAGGATCAAAGACCTGGCATGATCAGGATAATAGCTGAAAAACCCAAGTGCTATAATACAAGGGATAGCTGCGTCACTTCAGTCGGGACATCAGACAGGGACCCAAGCAAGGAAAGGCTTTTTGGTTTCTCCTATTCTTGAAATACCATGAGAACCATTCTCTTGTGGTATATCTGCTTCCTGCCACACTGAAATTAAGATATGCAGAAGTGCCAGTGTATTTCTTTCTTCTTTTTTTTTTTTTTTTCCCTCCTCCTTTAAAGTTTGCTAAGATTATCAGATCTCAAAGTTTTTACATGATTGAAGAGAGGCTTTGGCTTGGTCAGGAGACCAAGTAGCCCTCCTGACAGCTGTGTTTGTGTTACAGTTGTCAGCTGCTGGTGATATTTCTGACCCAGTAATCAGGGCTTGCTCAGGACTATCCACAATAAAACCAACCCAGTGAGAGACTGGCTGTGGTGCAAAGTCAAGGATGTTAGGGGAGAGAGATTTAATATAGGAATATGTCAGGATCTGGGCTATTAAAAGTTCTCATTATTGACTGTAGCAGCCAGAGAGCGTAACTTCGTAGTTTGATGAAGGTTCTGCATCTAGGGAAGATGTAGTGGATATTTAGGAACCAATAAAAGTCAAATCTCTGAATTTATGCGCAAATAAAACACTCCATATTCTTTATTAAGGAAGATGACTGTTAAGAATCCCACATAAGCACACCGTTCCAGCTATTCCAGCTATTTCTGTGAAACTCAGGGGTTTTTCTTTTGATTTTTCTTCAGTGTGCAAGGTCACGTGTGTATTTACAGATATGGTGAAATGGTAAGTTTCAAAATGTGAAGGTCTTTTTAAAGACCTTTTAATTAGTCTTTAATGCTTGATTTTCTAAATTTACTGTGTCAAATCCAACAGCCGAATTGGAAAGTTCAAAAGAAAATTCAAAAGGTGAGTGAGGGAAACAAAAATTGTTGGTTGAAGAATTTTATAAGCTGAGTTTCAGCCACCTCTAATATTCCAAGGCCAAAAGAAATGTATTATTCAGCTATTCAGAATATTTTTGGAGATGAAAGGTTTTAATTATATGCAAATTTGAATCTTCATGGTTTGGTAAATGACTAATAAAAGGGTTTTTATTCAGCTTCAAGGAGGGCTTTATTGCAAAACCTCATCACCAGAAACAGCAATTTTTTCAAGAAGAGATAATGTAGACATGTTGAATCTAGTTGGGCAGGAAAACTAGATTTTGGAGGCATGTAGGACTTTCTTTTTTGTCCGGGTATAGGAGTTGCTCTAATACAGAGGGCATCAGCCTACTGTTATCGTGTAGGACTTCCTTAATAATTGTAGTAAAGGTTGCACAGCCACGGTGGACCGAAAAGATAACTGGGGAAAGCTGTGCCTGAAGATGCAGCTGCCTAAATAAAAATTCTGATACATGAGAGGCAAGTGGATAAAGGAGGGCTGGTGTGCCCAGTGGGTTGAAGTTCTCGACCCTGCCACCATAGCCTCGATTGTCAGCTGGTTCTGCCGAGGGCAGCCACATGAGAAGGTCCCTCTGTGGCCACAGAGAAAAAAGCCTTTCTGGCCTCAAGTGGCCTGTGGCCACAGGGAAGGGGCCTTCCCTGACACCAGATGTGAAGCGGCTGCAAAAGCCTGCAGTCTGCAAAAGAGGAATATGGTGAGGAGGGCATTTCCCTGAAATTTGCAGAAGGATGGAGAAATATTTGGAATTTCTAGCCCCGACAGTCCCCTACTGGCAGCCTGTTGATGCTGTGGGGGAAAAAGCCTTTAGGCATTTCTATAAAATGGCCTTGTACTTCTAAACGTGAAACTGGAAAGTAACACGTTGGCCTTGTGTTTTATTGGCTAAAGTCTATTTAGATTCTTATAGGGATTATTCTCGGAAAGGTGCCACATATGAAACCCTTGTAACTGCAAAACATCAGTCAGCATTCAGTCCTGTATTTTTTTAATTCCCTTTCACTCACAGAAAAAAGTCTCTGCTTTCTTTAGTGTCTGTAGCAGTGCTTTTTCTGCCATGGCTCTGGGTAAAGAGCTTTTCTTTTGCTGCTTGGGCAGCCTTCAGTGATGGGGTGGATTTATCGTATTGTCCTGATGACTGCATGTGTCTTAAATGTCACACCTGTAAGTTTAATTAGGTGATTTATTTAATTTAGAGGTGTGACATTCCCATTCTTGAACTTCTAATGCTTGCATTTTCTGACTTTATCCTTTTTCTATGTTTTTTTTTTTATGGCATGGACTGAAATGTTCTTACCGCTTCAATCCATTTCTTATTACATGGCAGTAGACCTCATTTAATTAAATGCAAAGTTATAAACCAAATGGTTCCCAAATGTATAACTGCTTTGAGTATTTAAGAAAAAAAATAATCTAAAAAGAAAAAAAAAACCCTCACTAGCAAGTGTTTGCCAAGTGTTTGTGTTGGTTTGGCAGGTATTTGAAATTGAGTTTGTGACCAGAGGTAGTACTAGATGCAGGAGAAGCAATGTTTTTATGAGAAAGTCACCCCTTTTATCTGGGGAAATGCCATAGGGCCGTGTGTGTGTGCATATCCAGCACCCATGGAAAGGGTAGGTGGGTGGAGGGGTTTTTCATGGTCCTTAGTGCCAGCCCAGCTCTGCCTTGGTGCCACTGGACTGCAGTTCTGGGCAGACCTGGGAGAGGTCCTAGTGTGCTAATCAGTCCTGTTGAAATGGAGTTCAAAATAACTTATTCCCACAAACAGTTTTTTAAACTGTCTGAATATCGACTGAGCCATACATGTTACTCCTTAATCAGTACTGACAAAATAACCTGTATTTCATTATGGTTCTGCTGGGGAAGGAAGGGGGGAAAATAACTGCTTGTGGCATTTCTTATCAGTTTTATCCCTTGTACCAATTTGATGTTTATCTCTAATTTGCTGTGAAGTTGGATCATATTGGGTTTCCTGGTTTTTGATTCTGTATGTTTTGATGTGTGTATTAAAGTCAGCGTGCTGTTACTGTGTTAAATTGGCCAAGGTTTGAGTAGTGCTTTCCCTAACCCAGTTTTAATTCCCTCTGCTGCGTGTGAGACCGTGTCTCTTTTGAGGCAGCAGAAAATGATGTAGTGCTTAAATTACCTTAAAAATACTGATTTCAGAAAGAATTTTAGCACTGCTTGCTCTGCCTTTAGGAAAACCTTTTTTTTTATCTTCTGGCTTGGAAATGTCAATGTCCTGTCCTGGCTGGTGGCCTTCTGCTGGGACGAGACGGTTTCTTTTCAGTGTCTTTCATCTGGACTTTGGCAGAAAAAGTTAGATGTAACCACAGTAGGTAGCGCATTTCCAGACAATGCCTTACTGTCTGCACAGGCTGGATGCAGAGACCTCGCATACTACTTAGAATCAAGATTAAATTACCAACCTTTTGGGCATTTTTATGTAAAATGCTCTTTATTATGGTTTTCTCATAGCTAAAGCATGAGTCACTTGCAAGCCATAATAGGTTTTGGCTATGCTGCATGATGAAGTGTTCTGGATGCAGTGAAACATTTAATCAAGACTCCGGGCAGTGCAACTCCCACTGGTCACCTTAACAGATAGGAAAAAAAAAAAGGGAGAGAGAAAATGAAACAATTACAGCACCTTTTCTTTACAGCACTAGGATCAATGTTTCTTAGAGACAACAGAAGGAAGTAGCTTCTCTTTGAATTTTAATTTTAAATGATGGTGAAAGCAGATTTACACCTAATTTATGCTAGGTGTAAGGAAGAAATTTTCCACGATGAGGGTGGTGAAGCACTGGCACAGGTTGCCCAGACAGGTGGTGAGTGTCCCATCCCTGGGAACATTCAGTGCCAGGCTGGATGGGGCTCTGAGCAACCTGGTCTAGGTGAAAATGTCCCTGCTCGTTGCAGAGAGGCCAGACTAGATGGTCTTTAAGGGCCCTTTCTAACCCAAATTATTCTATGATTCTATGATTTTTCCCGTGATGTCAATTAAACCACAGTAGTTTTGATCACTCTGATCTCCCAGCATTTTATAGTGATGCTTTATAAAAGGGTCTTGATTGAAAAACATCAAATCACCTTACTAAACTTTACATATTATATTAACTCCAGGAAGGTTATGCAGTGTTAAAATATTGGAGTTGGAGCCCACAGATTAAAATTACCTGGGAAATTCCAGCCCTCCATTAATCATAATAAGATTTATAAGGCTCCGTGCATCTTTGTTTAATGGACAAAGCAAAACATGTTTCCAAAATGCATTGAGCCCCAAGTTTCAAAACAATTTCAAGGCTGGTAATCAGTAGTAACTCTTGATTCTGTGAGGAAAAAGGAATTATTTCTATAATCCCTATTCTAAATTACTGTTTTCTTGTACTGGGTCGATGTTTTATTTGCTTGGGATGACTGGAGTGGGCAGTGGTGGGGCCCAGGACAGCTTTCCCATCCTGTCTTTCATTAAGCTTGACCTCAGACATCAGAATTAAGTCTTTTAAACCTGGCTTTTTAATAATTTTTTTTCCCAAACAGTGCCTTTTTAGCACTTTTCCCCCACATTTTCTCCCCAGCTGCAGTCTTCCTCCTGTTAATAGTGGGATTCTTAACAACATTACATTTCTATTTAACAGGTTTGCTGGCCTGCAGCACAATGGACTAATGTGATTTTTATTGTGCTAGCGTGCACTGGGATTGTTTGCCTCCTGGAAAATGGGATATTCAGATGCTTCATTCGGCCTCAGCCATTGCCTTGTCCCAAGATATTTTCTTTATAAATGGGCTTTCCATCTTGTTGTGAAAACTGTAAATGTGCATGATCTGTAGCTCAGGTTTTTTCACCTTCCTGAGCTCTGCTATTACTGGGTATTCAAGTAATTTCAAAGCATAAGGGTTTATTTTTTACCCTCAAGCTTACTGTTTCCCAGTGATTTAGAGCAAGGTGGGAAGCTGGTTCAAGATGGGCTATGGGGTTTTATATATATATGTGTAAAATTTTATTTCGTTTAAAGCAGAATTTTCTTCTTTTTTTTTCTGAAAATGCATTTCCAGAAATGCATTGTACCCTGATCCCTTATCTCTCTCCATTCCCTTGCCTCTCCAGTTTGGAGGAAGCTCTGGTCCTCAAGCACTGAGTGTAGCCACAACTTCACTGGTGTGAGTGGTCAGTGTGATCACTCACGTCAATAAAAAAAGGAATCCACACATGCTTGCATGTGTTTTCTGTGATTAGGGAAGGATTGTTTGGTGGATGAAGAAAAAGGCTGAAGTGATGGAGGCAGGACTGGTGTTGGCCGTGTTCTTCAGTCAATTACATGGCTGGGTTGAATTAATAGTTGTATTCTTTCCTTTTCTCATCCTGAATGATATTATTTAGAATATTTACCGAGGGAGGGAGAAATAAAATCCTTTCACTTTTATTCAGTTCAAATTGATAATGTGCTGCCATGGTCTCCAGCACAGAAGAAAAAGCCACTTAATTTTTTTTTTAAGATGAAGGATCATCTAATGACTTAAGCATAAACGAGAGTCTTGAGGGTGATTTGTGGCGGTGCTGCTCGTGGATTATTAGATGGTATCTCCTGAGAGAGGCAGTGAACGTCACGGCAGCAGGCAAAGGGAAGAAGAATGACTCAACACCGTATAAGTTGAAAGAAAAGCTGTTGCCTCTCCACTCTGTTTGATCTTTAATCAAATAGTTGTAGCTTTTGAAGAGGCATCGAACGCGCGAGGCATCTGGGAGTTCCTCTCTTCTCAGATCGTGTTCTATCTATAGATCTCTGATCCAGTGTGTGCCATGGATAGCGTGGCTCCAAGCAAGAATTACTCTTTTGGGACTCCCAGGGAAACTTGCTGCTGCCACGTGAGCTCATTCATGTTTCCTGTGTCATCTTTTTTCCTCCTCTCATTGTCGTTTGATAGGTGGAAGAACTTCAGGAAACTATTCTGTCTGTAAATCCTCCTGACTTTGGAATAAAAGAAAACTAAATGTTAATAAGTGTAATAAAACAGAAGGATAGGGTCTGGCCAAGTGAGCCCATTGGTTTATGGAAGGTGTTATGATTGGTTAGAATTTGGCACGTTGCCTTGCAGGGCGATGTTTTATTTTACATACCTTTGTAGCTCATAAACCCAGTCACTAAAATAATTTCTTTTTCCAGAATAAAACTCTCACTTTAAGCTTTTTATGTTGAGCATGGAACTTGTCTAGCCTGTTCAGTAATAGTTACCTGGGGTACTAATTGAAGTGGAATTGGTGTTTTTGCTCTAAGAAATGAAACGTCATCTTTTAGCAACTGTTTCTTAATTCAACAAATTATTTTGAATACGCTTAGGAATATTTTATGTCCTAAATGCTTAGAGAGATCTGTGTGCTTTAAAACTTGAGGTCTTGATATGATTGCTGTATCTGTTAACAGTTGAGGTTTGTCTGAATGGAGAAAGAACTATTTTTCTAACATCTACATTCCGAGTAAATTGAGGCAGAGCTGTTTGAGGTGAGTGCTGCCCTGCCTCAATCTGTTCTGAATTTGTTTAGGGAGAAAAAAAAAAAAAACAACAACCACAAGAGGCTAATTTGAGCAGCAAATAAGAATCCTAACAAGATCAAGGCAATTAATACTTCCTCTGCTTTGAAAATGTCTGTGACAGCAGGCTGCAGCAATCGAATTGTGACAGATGAGGATGGGCTGGCCATCTGTAACTGTGGCAGGGGCAGGGCATCGTTGTGAGAATGTTATTAAGCCTGTGAAGGAGAAATTTGATTCATGCACAGGGAAATTTGTGGTATTGTTTGGCTTTCTATATTGCCGATCTCTGTGGTTTGTTGTATGCCTCTGTTTTTTGCATCTTAGCTTGAGTCAAACATAAAACAAGCACACAAACAAAACTAATTAAAAAAAACCCACCCAAAGATGGTTTGCACAGAAATTCATATGTGAAATTACTGTGTTTATTTTACAAGGGTTAGTAAATAAACAACATGTATTTGTCTGAAGATTAAGCTCTGAGGGAAAGCTTTGATTTTCAGTCTTTTTTTCTAGATGTATTAAATGTGCGAAGGAAAAGCACTGTACTAGAATTTGTACAAAAGTAGAGTAATTTTGTGGAGATTTACGTGCATGTGGATTGAGCAAAGCCTTCTGATTTTTTCATTTTCCCTTGAACAACAAAAGTAAGATGATATTATGAATCTATTAATCAGTTTTCCATCACGGTCTTAACAGGATTAGAAGAGTCTGCCACTATTTATGTTCCCATAAACAGACTTCTGCAGAAATTCAAGGCTGTTCAGAGGAGCAAAGCCCTCATCAGTGCCTGGACCACTGGAGAGAGCAAGTTAGAGAAGTAAAAAGGTGGTTCACTACCTTTGCTGCTTCTGTGTTTTATTATATTTGAGTCCTCTGAGTGGCAGAAAGAACTTTTGGGTCCTGTATTAAAGTTGCTGTTGATACAAATAGGACTCGAGGATTCGTCAGATGGAAAGTTGCAGAAGCTTTTGTTGCACAGTGCAGTACTTTGAGTGCTCTCAGGTGGTTGGTTTGTATCTGTCTTTGCATCCTAGATTTGCAATGAATGACGAGTTTGAGGTCAGGGAAGAACATTCCCCATTTTGGATAGATTTGGAGGAGTAGGTGGTGATTATCACTTTCCATGGAGCCCGGGCGTGTTGCTTCCTGCAGTTCTACGGGCACTGGCATGTAATGGTTCCTTGCTTCCAAGGTTTGGATAAATCCCTTCAGCTCCCTTATTTAAATGTCCTGTGGTGTATTTGAGGTTTGGAGGCCTTTGGTTTTCCTGATACTTGTTCTCGTGCTTGCTGCTGTCACTGGCGGGTGGTTTGCCATCAGCGTGAGCTGGGAGCACAGCACATGACCTGTGGGCCCTTTTGAACGTGACTCCCGTGGTGCAAACAGCTGGTGACACCACCATGACCACCTTGTCTTGCCTTCCTTAACTCCGAGGCAGAATTACACTCAATTTTTAATTGGTAGCCTATGATATTAATCAAACCGTGTACTTCCTAAAGTGACGCGCATTGATATCTTTGTGCAAATGTGAAGTGGGATTAGAAAGATAGAAGCAGTTGGTTAGGGAAGGGTTTAGTTTAGATCTTTGATTAAAGCTTTGTGGATTTTTTTTTTCTTCTCTAGTAAAGGTGTGATAAGATAAAGCTGCAATCTTCCAGTGCCCTGTGGCAATGGAAGACTTTGTGGTTGTGGCTCTCCTGTGGGCTTCTGCTTCGTGTCGGAATTTACGGAATAATTTCAAAGTGGAATTAATTTGTGAGCTCTGGGACATTCAGTTTACATCCGATCTCGTTCAGGATGTGTACTCTCTTAAATGAAATGTAACAGACTCTTGCTTTGGGGAAAATGTGAAGATTTTTCTCAAATCTTTTTTCATAGATGTCTTAGACCAGGCTGGATGGGCCCTGAGCAACCTGGTCTGGTGAGTGGCATCCCTGTCCCTGGCAGGGTGGGTTGGAACTACATCACCTTTTAGGTCCCTTCCAGCCCACACCATTCTGTGATTCTATGATTACTTCAGTGAAATTTCTGCAAACAGGTCCGTCCTTTATTCCCTAGGTTTGCAGTTCTGTGTGTAAGCTGGAGTAATAAATTCTAGCAGAAGTAAAAAGATAGCTTTAGACACAGATGCTAATTAGAGTTAGCCAATGCTGAATTATGAAGCAATACACATTATCTAAGCCCTGTGGATAAGTAATAAATCATGGTATAAATGCTCTTTAAAAACGTTGTGTTCTTTTCTAAAAAATTCTCATCCTTTTTTGAGAATTTCTTATTTTTCCACCATCTAAAGCACGTCTTCAGTATAAAATACAGTTTCTTTGTTTACTTGTGAACTGATTTTCCAGAATAAAATCACCTCTTTTATTCTTCTCATTTTTTTCAGTTCCCCGGAATCTGACTCTATATAATTAATTTATTTGTCCCCCAATCCTTAGCCATCTGTATTCTTGGATCCTCACTATTTTACATTATTCAAGCTATAGGCCATGCACAGCTCCTATCCCAAACCCCCCAGAAGTTGTCACGTATTTTTCATATGATTTGTACAAAGGGTAATCTCTCATCATGAAAATGGGTTCTGGTGGTGAAATGTCACCCGCAGCTGAAACATTAGCTGTGAATGACATGTATGGTAGGAATAAATGAATTGCAGAGCTGTGCAGCTGCTTTACCTTGAAACCCTGTCTGGGGGAATGCTGCACTTTGGGGAGGAAAGCAGGAAGAGTGTGCTGTGCCAGTTCATGGGTAAGGAGGGCTGGCAATATCCTTCATCTGTCACTTCTGCCACGTCCCTCCCATTTCTGTGATTAATTGTCACCCAGTCTCCTTGAAAACCAGCCTAGGCTGGTTTGTTCTCTGAAAGTTGGTGTCTGGTGAGGTGTCTGTCAACCACTGCTCGTGAGGCTCTGCTCAGCATTCCTTGTGCTTCTGCTGTCAGGGATATAAATTTAACAATAAAACCTTCTGGGTTAATCTGTCTCAGGCTGCGAATTGTTTTGTGTACCATTTGTGAATGGCCAAAGGGATTAAATAGGGGACAAATAAATAATGGCCTTCTATAAAAGACCACTGTTTTGTCTCCACTTCCAGCACATATAGCTATTATATTAATATTACACTAATATTAATATAATATTTACTCTGTGTTTGGGATCATCCTGGGGATCAAGTCAGAGCAGCTTGGCAATTGGTGGTCCCTGTGAAAACAGAACAGAGAAGAAAATGTTATGAGAGGGGACTAGAAGCAGTAGAAATTGTAGACTTTGGGTCACCAGAAATGTCTGTGTTGGTTTTATCCAGAGCAGCCCAACCCATATATTTTCAAATAAGTGTAGGGAGAATCCTTGTGGATAAGGGCATAGCAGATACTGTAGTGTAAATAATATTTTATCTGTCAGTCCAGATACCTTCTTCAAGTCATCCATACCTTTGCCTTTTACCTTTCTCTGTTCCTTGGTAAGACTTCTTTCAGCTACTCATTTTCTCCATAGTGGGTCTTCAGAGTTTGGTGACTGTTCAGTATTTTGGGTCTAAAACCATACCTTTTTTTACCATGATAAATATAAAACAGCTGTATCTTCTTTTTCTATTTTGGAATATTACGTTCCAGACCCAGCAACAAGAGAAAACGTAGCTCTGCATCTTTTTGAATTAGCGTCAGCAGGGCAGCAATCTTGCTTATGAAAAACTAGGGATAAAGATCACAAAACAACCTTTCGGGAACTATCATTCTTCCTTGGAAAGGCATACAAATATGGCATGTGAAAAGAACATTTGTTGAGTTTTGGATAGGCAAGGGGAGTAGATGCTAGTGGGTGCTCCTAAAGTAACGTTTATGTTTGCAATTAGAGGAGAGTTTTGAGAGAGAGAGAGAAAAGCAGATTATTTGTTATAAAATATATTGAGTGCAAGGGTGTTTTTTCCCCTCTCGGAACAGAGAGTTGCCAATATCTAAACATTTCAGAGGGAATTTTACACCACCTCATCTTTATGTCAGGCAGCATTTAATGGTTGAACGATCTCCTGCCCCGGCACTTGGCAGTTATTCTCCAGGGGCTGACTTTGAGGATTACAATGACAGTCTATCAGTGGATCTTTTCCAATATAAACTAGACTAGGACCGTTTAAAATCAGTTGCTATCAACAAGTCAAATTAACTTTATTTGTGTTAGAGGTTTTCCTAGGAGTATTTTATAACAACGTGGAATTTTAATATCCGGACGGGCTTTTCCTATTGTTGGTGTGATTTGGGAATGTGCTAATTCATGTGATTAAGAGCAATTTACCTGATTTCTTTCAGAATTATGGTATTAGTAACATTCAGGTCCAATCAGTGTCCAGCGCTCACTCAGCTTTTTTCCTATTCCTGCTTTTTACAGGTAGAAATAACACTTCAGGATATTAATGACAACCCACCAGTATTCCCCACAGACATGCTCGATCTGACTGTAGAGGAGAATATAGGAGATGGGTCTAAAATACTGCAGCTGACAGCCATGGATGCTGATGAGGTAGGAGCATGGTTTCCGTTTGGAATATTGGTACTAAAAGCGCCATTCTGGACATGTTTTTACCTGTTTTCTTCATCCCTTTGTGTTAGCTTGGCCTTAGGAATCATTGCAGTCATTCACAAAGTTCTGTCCAGTATCGTGGAGGTCGAAACTGACTTTGAAACCAAGATGTTGTAGTTGAGCCCAGTTCCAAGGTGTTCAATAAAATCAATCTGAGGCAAGCCTTGGAGAACGAGAAAAATTCTGGTAATGCCTGCTTTCCCTTTGACTAGACCTAACAAAGATCAATATTATCCCTTCCAAAAGAAGGTTTTATTTTACCAAAAAGAGGGGAAAATAAATAATGATAAAATGTGTGCTCTGTACATGAACCTGTTTGCAAAATAATTTTACGCTCTTAGATTCATTACAATGAGAATGCTGCAGCTAAGGTGCTATGAAGAAACTACCATGCTATTGATGCATTCATTTATTTCAGAAACTTAAGTTATGAAAGTGTTAATCATGTTATTTTTGTTTACTTGAACTGTTTCTTTCCACAAGGAAAATTACTAAAAAGTCAATATAATCACACAAAAAGTTTGTGTTGTCATTGAAATATAGAGTTACACATGACAACAACAAGCAGTTCTTGCTTTCAAACAACAGGGCAATTCAACCTCCTCAAGAGAATTTTATTCCTGGCCTTTTTTGTGTTTGCTTGGTTTGTCTTCCTGTGATTGTTAATTGGTGTACTTAATCTTACTACTACAGAGGGAACCATGGGAACACCCCCGGGAATGGTGCAAATGTGATTGTAAATATTTTGGTTTTCCCTTTATTTTCCAGTAGTAGCCTGATACACAGACAAAACCCAGGATTTTGGAAAGGTGCGCTTCTGTAACAAAAATTCTAGCTGTTTGTCTTTATTTTAGGAAGCAGTAAATTCTGAACTACCCCTCTGTTGTGTGGTAAGGCAAATATATCTAAGATTATAGCAATATCTTATGCTCCAGCCTCACTTTAACCATTCCTGAACTGCACCTAATCCGTTACCCATTCTGAAGCACGCCATCCAGTGGGAAGTGATTTGTTACCTTAGAGAGAAACCAGTCAGTCTTTTTATCAAAAGGAATGATTTCAGTTTCCCTACCAGAACATTTGCAACTCAAACTCTTTACAAAGAGCCCAAGTTTTCCTAGCGATGTGCAGCTTAGGGTCGAGATACCTTTTTGTTCCCCCCTGCTTTTTGAAGCTGAGGGCACCGTATAAACCAGTATCACACATGGGTGTGGTTTCAGCTGCACTCTGCTAGAAGGACTCTGGCTGGTCAAACACAGGGTGAAGAATGTGGTCACCTCTGAAGATTCTCATGAGATGGTGTGGCCAAGCCACACAATTGGAGGAAAGCGTGTGACATCCCCTAGGCGCACCTGAGCACACAGCTGCAGCACTGTGCGCAGCTCTGCAGGGCTGGGCACCTGCAGAAGCCTGCTTTCTTTCTAAATTCCCTTTTATCAGTTAGCTTAGTCTGACTCTTTGAAACAGCACCCCAGAGAGAAAGTTTGGCACGGGGCACTCTGATAAGGTCAGGTAACTAATGCTTGTCTCTCCTCTCACAAATACGAGCCGGTGTTTATCTCTGTTAATTTGCTTTTTTAGGCAAGACTATTTGAAACAGCCATAGAATTCCTTTCTGCCTGATCTCTTTGATCTGCTGTTTGTTGCAGAAGTGCCACTGGCATGTCAGCAGCAGGTTTCAGCTGTCAAACCCAAGCTCTGGCCTGGCACCAGAGAAGGGCACAGTCAATATCTGCTTGCATTTCCAGGCACCATCAGCACGCAGGGTTTAGGTACTGTATGTGATGTTAGAGGCTACCAAACCTTCAGTATCCTTAAGCCTGTCTTGGAAAAAGAAGTACATGACATTTTTCTATGTAACATTACTTCTCCTTAGTTTTCCTTTCAACCAAAATGCTCAAAGTCCACATGAATGCTTTATTTTTCCCCCTGAGAGCAAATGAAATCTTTTGACCCGAAAACAAATGCTTTTGACTTGCAGCACAACCCAAGAGATCAGAACTGTGATTTTAATGATGCGTGATTTGTCACTTTTGGGCTTTTTATTTACATGGGTAAATATATTTCCATGCAGAAACTGACCTTTGAGGGGCTGCTGCAAGCATGGTCCCCATGAGTTTCTCCTGACCACGAGCTGTGGCCCTTGCCATGCGTGGTGGCTGGAAGTGCTGCCACATGGCTGCCCCAGGTCCCCCCTCCTTCCATCCCTCCCTCTCCTGCTCCCTCCATGCCATCTCCAGAGAGCAAGAAAGGCAGAGCTGATCCCACCGGCAGGGATTTAATTTAACCTTCAGAGATAAAACAAGAATAAACATTGATCCTTATTAAGATGTCGCGCTGCTCGGTGATGCTGGCTTGAAACTAAAACAGGTAACAGAGTTTTTTGGTATTGATTGGATGAAATCCTTTTATGAACAGTGGCGCAGAAAGTGTCTGGGTAATCTCGTCATTTCACATCTCATAAATCAAAACTGTGTGCGTATGTGTCTTTACTGTGGGAGTGAAGCAAGGACTGGGCAGGAAGGCTGTTTATTAAAGGAAACTGCTCTGAAAAATAATCTCCAAGCACAGTTACTGGAACGACCCTTGTCTTACTGCAAGTTATGGTGTGGTTTTCCTGGCGAATAACACGATTTGACCACTTCTGTTTTGACTTAGGGAGCCAATGCCCTGGTCACATACACCATCATCAGCGGGGCAGATGACAGCTTCCACATTGACCCCGAGTCAGGGGAGCTGATCGCCACCAAGCGCCTGGACCGCGAGCGCCGCTCCAAGTACTCCCTGCTGGTCCGCGCTGACGACGGCCTGCAGTCCTCGGACATGAGGATAAACATCACTGTCAGCGACGTCAATGACCACATCCCCAAGTTCTCCAAGCCGGTCTACTCCTTTGACATCCCAGAAGATGCCACTCCAGGTAAACAGGAAATGGAAAAATATGACCGCCGGCCTCGCAAGTGGTTGTTTTCTTCTTTGAAAGCTCGTTTCATATGCAAGAGTGTTTTGATGCTTAAAAGATGGGTTATAAGCTAGAAAATACTTAGATCAAAAAGGGTTTTCAAATACTGTGCTCTATTACATGTCTCCAGGTGAGAAATGGATATTACTTCCAAGATTTTATACAGATTGCTAGTACAAAAGCAGTATCTGCCAGTAGCATCTTAGAAGCTTATTCTAAAACATGAATAAACCAAGGAGAGATGCAAATGATGTGATGATAGCTTTCAAGCTTTTATTACGGTTTTCATAAGCATGGCAGTCTCAGTTTGGGATAGCTGAGATTACCCCCATGCCTCCAACATTTTCACTCTGCCCCACAGTCCTTGTCCCAAAATTTAGTGGTGTTTTGCATTAAAGGATTGCAGTGCAATCAGCTGTGCCTCAGGAATCTGATCTGGAAGCAATTGAGATGTCTGTATAGCACAGAGTGCTTTGCTTGCTGATCCCCAGCCATGCTCTTTTCTCTCAGAGCCTTGAGTCTCGGTCTGTTTTAGCAGGAATAACGCTGGAAAAAGCAAGCCTAATTCCCTCCACATTAAAATGAGACTTCTCTTGTTAATCATTTATAGGGTGTACATTAGTGCTTTATACCCAGCTTAGCAGTGATGGATGCTGAAGGAACAAATATAGGCTGATTTTGTATTAAAGTACTGCATCTTCTCCTGTTCTGCTCTCCAGCAGTCCTGGAGCAGCTGGCAGGCTCACCCAGAGGGAAAGGACCATGAGGTTTCCCCTTCAAGGTTCCACCTTCTATCCCAGAGAGTAATCTCTGTTCTCTTTGCAGTTAGAGAAACATTAAAGTTTGAGATAATCAAATGAGTGTGAAAGATACCAGCATATCCAGCTGGATTAAAGGGGGTTATAGCACTCTTCTTTGTTCTGATTATATAAGCAGTTCTCATTATCACATTGCTTGAAAGTAGTTAACTGTGCTGCACGTAGTTCATCTGGTTCCAGGGAAAGGAAACTTAATGACTTATTTTCTTGGAAGTGAGCTGATCTTAATTATAATTAGTGTTCGAAATACTAAAAAGTGACGCTTGATTTCCAAACTCCGGTCAGATAGGTCAGTCATATGAGGGCAGCTATGCAAAAATGAAAACACTGGCACAAATTCACAAGGCGTTGAATTTCAGAAAACAGCAGAGAACCAACCCCTATAAGGTTTCTAGTTTTCTAACCGCAGTTACCCTGCAAAGGCACTGTTTCAAAAAGCAGGGCTGGGATATGTGGTTTGTACTCACATATTGGTTTCTGCATTTGGAAGGAAATATCTTGAAGGTTCCAGAACTTGTGACTGTCTGCGGCAAAGGGAAGGTCCTTTGAGTCACAGAAAGACAATACCTAGCAGGAGAGAGGGTATTTTGCCCCTGTTGATATCAAATCTGCATAAAGATAAAAAACATTCCTGGCCATTTCTTATGGCGTTTGAGTAGCCCCTTAAAGAAGGAATATGACGTCCCTCTCAGCTTTGAAAAACCTTTTGCAATAGTTACTCAGACAGCGTTGGGGCTGGCATTTCTCTTGGAGGGCGTCTCTCATCTGTGGATGTGCTTGACGCTGAGCTGGCTCTGGCCAGCCCAGGGAGCTGCCTGTTGCGAGTGCCTGAAGGTGCTCTGCTGTTGTGCCACGCAGGTTCCTTGGTGGCAGCCATTCTCGCCACCGACGACGACTCGGGCGTCAACGGGGAGATCACGTACACCGTAAGCGAGGATGACGAAGAGGGAATCTTCTTCCTGAATCCCGTCACCGGGGTCTTCAACTTGACCCGGGCCCTGGACTACGAAGCACAGCAGTATTACATCCTCACCGTCCGTGCTGAGGATGGGGGAGGCCAGTCCACGGCCATCAGGGTGTACTTCAACATCCTGGACGTCAACGACAACCCACCCGTGTTTGGCATGGCCTCCTACAGCACTTCCCTGATGGAGAACCTGCCGCCGGGATCCGCCATCCTCAACTTCAGCGTCACCGATGCCGACGATGGTAGGAGTTCTCTCACGTTCCACATCTATGATCATGAATCTGTGTTTCACCTTAGCAACGTATTACAAGACTTATTCGAAGGGGAACATTAGGGCTACCCTTAAGTTGTCGCTCTCATATGCTTAAATTCACATTTAAATTAGACCTAAATCTGCCAACTTTTTCTTTCTGAAAGTTTATCATAAATGCTAAAGAGGGTTGTGGTAATGCCAGTTTTTATCTGCAGCCATCTTAAATGTACTGTAACTTTTAAGCCTATCATGAAGACAGTTGTCATTCATCTACAAGGTGTTGATAGTGGAGGTTAAAAAACGTATTGAAAGAGATCTTAGGAAAATTCCCCATTGAAATAAGCTTTAATATTGGGATTATTTATGGCATCTAGAGGGTGTTAATGTGTTGGAGTGTAAAAGGTACAATTTTTATGGCTCGCTTAACCATTTTGCCATACGGTTTGTGCCCAAGCAAGAATAATTACAGAATATGACCATAAAATATGTAAACATCAATCCATCGTGCACTGCATTTTCTGAAGTGTCCACAGACATTACCCACTGTGACTTAATGCAAAACTCTTCATAACACTCATAGTGACTTTACAGGTGAAGGTTATTTTTGTGACATGTTGAGCATCCTTGTCTCCTCTCAACTTGACAGGGGCTCAGCGTAGCCCGTGCAAGTGTCTCACACTGAAACGTGCTTCAAGGACAAAGCACCTACATGCTTCAAGGAATCCCAGTTTGTGCACCTAAATTGACTGAACCTATCAAGATTGCTCAGTAAAGCAGTTTTTCCTCAGGAAATGCTGAGTTGTTGAACTCCAGCATTTTTGTGGGGAGATAAATTTAGTGCTGATGGACGGAACTTTCCATGGTAAAAATCATGTAACTGGTTTTGAGATCAAACTGAGGAAAGGAGAGGAGATTCCATAAGATAAGCCAACAAATCAGAAGTCATAACTTTGTGATACTGGCTGTTCTTGCATGAATCTCTCTTTCACCACACTTGTTAAGGCTTTTATTTTATGTAAACTAAGCATAAGTTGGAGGAGGAACTTGTGCTTGTATCATGCATACCCCTGGGGAAGGGATTGTTCCTCCAGACTTGTAGATAAATAGGTTTGTGTCTATCTCCTCTTTTATTTCTTATTTTCCTGTCAGGACTACAGCACTCGGTTTCAAATATTTTTGGAAGTTAATTTCACTTCACTATTACGAGTCTGTTTTCCTTTTCTCTTGCACCTCATACATTAATTTCCATCTGTGCACAGTGGATGGGAACTATATCGTGGCACTGACATATCAATTCACATTCATCACACACTCAGTTATCAAGGAGGCAAATGAGTATTTGAGGAGCACTGCAACGAGAAGTCAGATATCTTGCCTTTTATATTTTCTGGCACACTTGCTTTTCTAGCAGGCTGGATGTAAAATTAATAGGGCAGAAATATCATTCCAAGAGCGTGCCAGGTTGAGTTCTCCCATAGGACTGTAACTAAGCAAATGTTATGATCTATTGTTGTTTCTGTTTCAAGCCCAAGCTTGTTATCTTGTGTTGTCTTATATTTATCTAGAGCACAGAAATAGCTGGTGCTAGTATTAGACTCTTCTCCATGTGCTCACAGATAATGCACTCAATACTAATATAATTTTGTTGATTATTTATGTTACATGATCCTGCAGTTTGAAGGAGCTCTGAAAAGATATTGTTTTATAATGAGGTATGGCTGTTGTTTTAGGATAAACACTGATAAAAGACAGAAACATGGTGATAGTGAAACTGCTCCAATTTTAATTTTCTTGTTCAGCACACCCCTTGGGAAACAGCAGCTGTTTATCTCAGCTTGGACTGTTTCGTGTTCAGATCCATAGCAAATATCAGCTACAGCTCTAATAATGTAGTAATATAATAATATATACTAAGGAACTCAGTTACCTTAAAGACATTCATTTTGAGATTCAGATTTTATTTTTTTTCAACAAAGAATTACTGGGAAAAATCTCAGAGAAAGCACAAACAGTTTGTTGTCAGTTTGTTAAAAAGTATGGTAAGGTATTTCTCCAAGCAAAGCTGGTGTAATTTCCCAGCTAAACTCTACAGGTATTTATAGAATGGCAGGGGGGAAATAGTTTTGTTGGGTTTTTTTTTTTAGTCTCACGAGTAAATAAATAAAAATAGAAACAAAACCATTTAGAAGAGCGTTATCATGGAATTGGTGACTCCATGTCTGTCCTTTCAGTGTTTTATCAGATAAACCATCAGATTAAATAAACCTAAGGTTCAGCAAAGAGGATGTCCCTACATTCTCCCTCAGAAAGGCCCAGCTCCAAACCTTGGAAAGGGGGAAGGACGAGGTGCACAATGCCAGCTTGGTGTGCTGTGTTTGAAAAAAGAATAGTTCATTAAGTGGCCTTCCTGGCTCCACTGATATTTAGGCAACTCTTGTGTTTCACAGTTTAATTTATATTAGCATTACCAGCATGGAAACCTATGAGAATACAGGACAAAGAATGAAAGGTTCGTGGAGGTGAGATAAGGAATAACAGACTATTTTTTTTCAGGAATAAACACCACAGAAAACACTGCAAGGAAAAGTAGAGTGTTTTTTAAAGTCATTTTCCTTTGTAGGACCCAAATCCTACCCATCTCCAAAAACTGACAAAGATCTTGAATTGCCAGAAAGTTCTTTACTGAAATTAAGACTTTCATCCATTTGAAAATACAACTGAACAAAAAGCAGAGTAGCATTAAACTTTCACCATCTTTCACTTGATCAAAGTAATGGACAAACACTAATATCTGGCAGATAAATGTATTAATTTTCTTAATTGCATTCAAATATTTTGTCTTTCATGTTTGGTTCTATTCATTTTATAATTTATCTCCTACAAGAGGAAAAAGAAGAGAGGGAAAGATGCCAATTACAGTAGCCACTGGGGGAAAGACATGTAAGACTAGTTTTCTCAAGTCTGAGCATAATAAACAGCACAGATGAATAAATCTAATGCAGGAAAAATTTTATTATCAAAGCAAGTCAGTTGGAGAGAAAAGAGCTTCTGAGTAAAAATGACAAAATGCACAGCAATCAGTGAAGTGGGCAGCTTGGTTTCTTTGCATGAACAACATAGTTTGAGGGGTAAATTAGCAGCTAATGATCAGATATTTTATTAATACTAAGCACAGTCTTGAATACACAAAACAAGAACAAATATTTTAAATTCATTAAAATAGGAGTAAGATAGATGGAGGAGAGAAAACTCATTTCACAATTGGATGTTCCCAATAATTAGTTGTTTAGAGCGAACTGCGGAATTGAAGCAGTAGCACACATTGTTTCCTACGTGGAATATTTAAGGATATTTCACAGCCCCGTCCAGGTTCAGGATGCATTTCCCTTACCAGAATGATAAATCTCTCCCCTGACCATAATTGCTGGTTATGTTTTGATCATGAGATGAGTGAGGGCTGTTCATCGGATATATTGGAATACCATGCCATATATGGGAAGCATACCTTTCCCCAGTATTCACTCTTGGCTTGCTCCAGCTAGGCTTGGGAATTTCTGTTTGTGGTTTTTTTTAATGGAGTGGAAGAATTCATGAAATAATTACATTAATAATAACGTTGCTTAGTTGAACTGAGAAGAACGGAGGAAACCAGATGCTCAGTGAGCAGCAGAACTACTGAGTCTTGGTTTCTGAAGGAAAACCCTTCAGATCCTTTATCCTCAGCCATTGTAGATGGGGGAAAATTACTCGTGGTGCCACCGTGCAGCTCCTGCTGAATGAAATGTAGAGATGAACCCTGTCAGACATTCCCTCTGCGCCCTCTCCAATTAACATCCTCCCTCTCTCTCTTTTCAACTCTTGTCAGAAAATATTCATTTCAAAGGCTTCTGCTCCTCTGTGAAACTTGGCTGAGATTAGCAGATGGATTCAAAAATGGTGATGAGGAGGCTGAGCACTCAACGTAGTTGTACAGTCCTCATTTCTATAGGAAAATGAAGGAAAATTTCCTATGGAAATGAGGCCAGAAATATTGATACCTAGGTCAGTGGGATGAAGTCACGTTATCTACCTTTCTTCTCCCTCCCCAACCAGGCCCCAACTCTCAGCTGTCCTTCAGCATCGCGTCCGGGGACAGCGCGGGGCAGTTCGGCATCGACAACAGCGGGGTGCTGAGCATCCGGCAGCCCCTGGATCGGGAAAGCCAGTCCTTCTACAGCCTCGTCGTGCAAGTCCACGACATGGCCCCCCTCCCAGCCTCCAGGTACACCAGCACAGCCCAGGTTTCCATCATTCTGCTGGACGTGAACGACAGCCCCCCGAGCTTCATCTCCCCTAAGCTGACCTACGTCCCGGAGAACACGCCCATAGACACGGTTGTGTTCAAAGCACAGGCGACCGATCCCGACAGCGGCCCCAACAGCTACATCGAGTACAGCCTGCTCCGGCCTCTGGGGAACAAGTTCAGCATCGGCACCATCGACGGGGAGGTGAGGCTCACCGGGGAGCTCGACAGAGAAGCCGTGGCCAACTACACCTTGACTGTGGTAGCCACAGACAAGGGCCAGCCATCCCTTTCTTCGTCTACGGATGTCGTGGTCATAGTCCTGGACATTAACGACAACAACCCGCTCTTCGCCCAAAAGCTTTACAAAGTGGAGGTGGCGGAAAATACTTTGACGGGGACGGATTTAATCCAGGTGTTGGCTACGGATGGAGACGAAGGGACAAACGGGCAGGTCCGCTATGCCATCGTGAGCGGGGATGCCAGCAGTGAGTTTCGGATCGATTCTGTGACGGGGGTGATAACTGTGGCCAAGCCTTTGGATAGAGAGAAGAAGCCCTCCTACACACTGACAGTTCAGTCATCTGACCGTGGGAGCAGCCCCAGGACCGATACCACGACAGTCAGTATTGTTCTGAAGGACGTAAATGATTTCATTCCCACATTTGAGCTTTCTCCCTACTCTGTGAATGTCCCCGAGAATCTGGAGACGCTCCCAAAAGTTATTCTTCAGGTGGGTACATTCAGCAACAAATCTGTGTCTCTGACAATTAGGAGCATGCCTACGTGGTATTAATGCACAGTGTCCTTCCTCCAAAATTAAAAAGGGGCAAAACAATGGAAAAGTTGCCTCTTGGCTTTAATTGAACTTGCAGTCTTTGTTGGCTTGTTTTCTTTTTAGCTTGTATGGCTGGGGGTTTTTTTTACCAAAAGTTTATATTATGCTTTGGAGTACTGTTTGTGTTTTCCCTACCTATCCTCATGCCCCCAGCTGAGACTTTCCGAGTCTGCTCTATCTCTCATCTCATTCTCAACTTCCATGCAACAAATCTCTCAATCTGGTCATTGCCTACATGGGATGAGGCTGTGTGCCAAATATTGTGAGAACTAAATGGATTCCGACAGCAGGACGTGCAGTGCTTGCTCTCATACAGAGCTTAGCCTGCACCAGGTCATTTTTGGTTTTCAGTGAGCCCTAACACAGTTTTACTCTATTTATGCTTGAGAAAACTAGGTAATCAACTATTTAATATTTTCAAACTATGCTTTTTAAATCCACCGCCACTGTGTTAAGTATTTTTTTACAATTACAGTTAATATATACTTGTAGCATTTGGATTCATGCAATATAATAATTTGGGTTATTATCATAGAGAATGTTTCCTATATCCCACTATAATTTTCCAGGCTCATCAGGTCTTTGATACCTGTTCTGTTTGCATTGCTTATGTAGGTTGTAGCACGGGACGATGACCAAGGGCTGAACAGCAAGCTGACCTACGTGCTGGTGGCTGGCAACGAGGAGGGAGCCTTCACCCTCTCGGGCAGCGGAGAGCTGCGCCTGGTGCGGAGCCTGGACCGGGAGGCCAAGGAGCAGTACCTGCTGCTGGTCACGGCTGCTGATGCAGGTGAGGCAACCAGAACATCTCTCCTGCTGAGGTCGTGTGGAAAACATGGCGTTCTGGATGGAAAATAAATGTTTTCCTGGTGGTCTGAAACTTTAGCGGGTGGAGATCGGGTAGCCGCGTTGAATGGAGATCTCTGCAGGGAGAGCTGGGCTTACCTGGTGTCAAAGCAGATTTGGTTTCCGGAAATCAGGATTTTATTCCTATGTCCAGTTGTCTGCTGTTACTTTGTACTGTGTATTTAGTACTCATTACAGATTTAGGTAGGTGGAGTTTTGCCCTGCAGTAGTAAGTGGTCCTGCCTTAGTCATAAGAACTTCATGCATGGCTACAAAGAACCAGTTTAAGCGGCAATAAAACCCTTTATAATGTTGGCATCACAAATGTGCAGAGGTCACATCAGTGGCCAGAAAACAGCTATGGAACACCCAGTTAAACTTACTGAAATCTTAGCCCTGAAAAGTAACAAGAATTTGCATTTCAATATTTTAATTTTCTGCTGTGCTCAGCATCCAGTCATATGTTTGCTCCACAATACCAAATGTATTCCAAGTTTTTTCATTTTAAAACCGGACATGAAGTCTTGTTATGAAGATTAATTACACTTTCACTTGAGGTGTCCAAGCCCAAAATTTTGGTTTTAGATTTTGGTGTATTATTAACAAAGACATCCTGCATCATACTTTGGACTGATCTCTGGTCTCCCATGGTTTGATGGATTTAATTTACTGCAGAACTTGTTCCTGCTTTCTAGCAGTAAAAATAGAGCCAAAGCTGACTTGTTGACAAGTGAATACAGTTTTGTTTTCTGCCATGCTGTGTGCAGTATCTTGTGCCAGTGACAAAGGCTATGGCTTTTATTTTCCTATTGCAGCAGTGCTCAGGTATTCCACAGTCTGAGCACAGCCAAAGCTGCAAAACAGAATTTTAGGGCTTGAGGTATAATTTGTCTTGTACTTTGGCTAGAGATACTGTGTGCTTTATGATTTTTACACTGGCTTTCCGTTATTCTGTAGCCTCAGACTGCTCACTTGTGACTTGGACTTGCTTGGGCTTGAATGTCCTTATGTTCCTTCGGAAGCTGAGGCTGGATTTGTCTCGGTGTCTCTTTGGTCTCTCAGTCCAAGCTGGCAGAAGTCAGTGAGGGCTGTACAGAACAAAATACCCAAAGACTGAACTGATAAAAGAGGTGTCATGCAGCCAACAATTACTGTCCTTCTTGGAAGAGGGAGGGGAGCAGAACTCAGCTGTACCCCACGCTTAGCACTGTGTGTAAGCCAAGAGTTTGAACAGTCTTTTTCTAGACTCTGGTTCCTAAAAAAACCCATGAAATCCAGGAGATTTAACCAACAGTTCAATCCAGCAGTCCCAAATGAAAATATTTACTTCTGTTGGGAGATCTCTGAGTTTCAGGTAATCCAGGGAGACTTTAATACATGAAGTGTGCATGGGACCTTTGCCATAAACGGCTGACAAGAACAGCAGCATGTTTTATGAGTTCCTGTGTTTAAACATGTAGATATCGCACTGATTAAACACTGTTTGAAACTTCCTTTTTGAATTTGCTATGTTCTTGTAAAGCTAACTCACGAGTTCCCATGCCCTCCTGCCAGTGTTAAAATGTACTAGCAAGTGAGTTCAGAAGCAGCCGTTCAGTAGAAACTTTAAGCTAAATGTAGCTGCTCTGCTGTGCTTAAGTTTACAACCTGTCTAATCCACAGCTGGTGTGATTTGGGAGAATTTTCAACCAGGCTGGAGGATAACATTAGCTATCATATTCTGGTTGCCCTGAAGACTTGTTCTGAATTTATACCAGCGAAGAATGCATTGAAAACTATGCTAGCCATGATTTAACTAAAACATCACAAGAAAGTAGAAGTCTTCAGCAGAAGTCAGTGGCAAAACTTAACTTGATTTCATGGAAGTGGAATGTGAACCATAAGCATAGTAGATATCCAGGTGGTACCACACTGGCTGCTGCTAGTCAGTGCCTGCTTCCTTTAAGGAGGTATTTCTTGCCATCCTAGCAAAAAAGATGGGAATGACACAATCTTGAAAGGGATAATAAAAGTGTTTGGAGTATTTATGTTCTTGAGCAGCTGCTAAATGTTTATAAAAGAAACTCTCCCAGGCGTGTCCAGCTCTTTGCCTAATGTAACCATTTCTTTTGAGTCTCTTAGTTTGTGTTTGTTTGAGAATTCTTAGAAAGAAGGCTTTTGCAGACAAACCATTCATCCAGAAACACACATACAAAACAGGTAGGGAAGCTGTGCCTGACAAAGTGTTGAAGAAAGCAGACTTGTCTGAAATTGTCTCCATCCATATTATATTTGAAAATGAGTCAAGGAAAAGGTGTTATCCTTTGCACTTTGAGGTTGGCTTTTATTAACTGTAGTAAACAGTCTTTCAAGTTGTCTTTAGCAGCCCAAAGAACAGTCTTGCCATATATGGTTAATCTGATTTAAGGTTTGGGGTTTTTTTTTACAGATAAAAATCATGGTACACATCCAGATGTAGTTAACTCTGGAAAAGTCCATCAAGAGCAAAATTCTTTCTGTCCAGCCCTCTTCCCATTTTTCTTCGGGTCTGCATCTCAATTTTTATAGGCTGCACTGACTGGTTTAAAATACTCAGAGATGATATCCTGCTCCTATAGAAGTCCATGCCAACCCTTCCTGTTCTTTCCAGGAAGCAGACACAATACATACTTAGAAGCACCGTTAGACATTAGGACTAATGGATTCCCAACTTAGTTTTGGCTGTCTTCCTGGTCTCCTTATCCATAATCAAGGATTTCTTGCTTCTCTTATGTTTATTTTCACTTCATCAAGTTGTGACTGTGGATTCTTGCTGTGTTACCTTAGCCTGTGTAAAGGGAAGTTGCTGGAAGAAGGATGACTTTCAATTTTTCATTATTTTTATCTCGAGGTGTCCATCCAATGCCCCTTTATAGGTTTTACAGCAGGTTTTGGCAGCAGGTACACTGAGTATAACAGCAAGGGAAGGATTAGGACGTGGTAAAGTGTGGAGCCAGTGGGGCTGCATAGGATACAGTGCCTGTGCCCTCAGGGATCTCTGTGCTCTTTCACTGCATGCAGGCGTGCTCTCCCAGAGCCCAGACCTTAGTCCTGGGCACCTGAGAAGAGCTGTGAGTTATGAAGAGCTGAAATGCTCAAAAGTATTGGGAACAGGTCAGGTGGGGGACCGCTGGTGGGACCACGTGCACCAGCAATGGAAATCCGGGCGGTTGTGGAAGAAATGCTTTCCCAAGCAAGAGCTCCCCTCAGGCCCAGGGAAGTCAGTCATGATACATGTGTTGTCCTGGCTCTGGCCCAGCTACTCCTTGTCCTGGCTCTGGCCCAACTACTCCTTGGCCTTGGCTGCTAATCCTCAGCCTGGTCCTCAGGGTGGATCGCGGGTTGGTGGAGAGTCTTCCCTCCGCGCTGGGGGAGGGAAAAGATGGACAAAATGACTTCTGGCGCTCGGCTCCGTGATTTGTGTCCATGCAGCCTGCCTCATGCCCAGTTTCCACAGGACAGGCTGCACAAAGGGTTTTCGTTCCTACCTTGGTTTATCATCACTCTTCCCTCACTTCTGCACTTCCACCGTGCTCTCGCTACGGCTGGGTCTCGGATACTAGACCGGCACTCTAGGCAGGGGGGATTTATGAGGACACGCAAAGCATCCATCAGTGGGAACATTCAGCATCTTCCAGAGCTGTACACCTGTGGCTTTGGTCGAGAAATAAAACATAATTCAACCCCAAAGCTCAGCCGTCCCAATTTAGAGACCCTCTTGCAGCACGAGCTGTGCATGAATTGTAAATACAGCGACAGGCAAAGTGATGGACTGTGGAATAACAGGATAGTGTTTAGATTGCAGATGCTGCCCCAGAATGTCTGCTAGCATAAATGCCAAGAAACCTACACACAACTATTTGAATGTGTCTTCACGGGTCTGCTTCTACCACATAAATCTGTTCCGCTTTGCTATACCTTTCTTCATGGCAAAATGGTTGGGAAAAGAGACTTTCTACATTTTTTTTTTCACCCCATCTGGTGGGGATGCGGCACTAGGTAAACATTCAACTCTGGCAGCATGACAAGAACTGGTGCAGCTGCTTTTATCATCCATGTCTTTAACTCTTTGAGCAATTTTCTGGACAAATGTTAGCATTCCAACAGTCCTCCTCCTTTTATTTATTGATTGCAGGGATGTGGAGTAGCACATCTGGAAACCTGCTCACTGCCCAGGACTACTGTTTAAATAAACTGCAGCCACCATCTCTTGATTGGATTGGTCAGAATGGCACATTGCCACAATAAAACCAGAATCAAATTGTGATGTTTCTAATTAGAAGCTGTGAACCTGTGTTTTGGGGTTTTTTTAAATTTTATTTTCTTAAATAATCTATTTACTGATTTAGATAAATAGTCCTGAAAAAATGAATCAGTGAACTGATTATTATATTTAGTTAGCTGTTCTTTGTATACATCCCTGGCCCGGATGAAAAACAACCATATGTTTTTTCTTTAGAAAATATTGGTCCCTGACTTATGCATTCTTTCCTTCAAGAATGTAGGAGGGCAACCAAGCAGAGAGGTTATATCCTTCTTAGGAATTCTCTTCTGAGCTAGGCTTTTGGTTCCCTTCAGTCCTGAAATCAAATAAAAGATGACAGTGCAGTTGGGTTGGTTTTTTAACACATTTCAAGATATTTCCCAACAATGAAAGGACAGCTGTATTTTCTAGTAATGTTGAGAAAGTCTTAAAACTCAGCACTGTGTGAGATTTAGGTGGCTGGGCTTAAAGACATTTGTACTTATCCTGTTTTCTTAGCAGACACTGTATTTCTACCTGACACAGAGTGTACAGTGTTAAAAGATGTGGCCTGAAAAGAATGAATATTATTTTTAGAACAAATTTAGCTATTTTTAAATTTTGGTGCTGTCAAAACAATCAAGCAACTCACTTATTTCAGCTAGAGATGTCCTGTCTGCCAGGTTTTCTGTGCAGTGTCTAAATACACCCATTGCTGAGGCTTTGGGGAGCTAAATGGAGCTGATGTCTGCTCACCTTGGTGCTCAGCAGTTGACAGAAGGATTGCTTTCATTTGTGCTCTTGTTTTATAGAACAGCTCTTTCAAAATGAATATTGGGTTCTGTCCCAGCTCCATTTATTTCCTTGTCTTCATGGAAGGTCTCCTTGTGTCAATGCTGTCTACTCTAGTCTAGTTCTAGTGGTTTTCTATTTCACTGGCTTTATTATTTTTGCTCTTGTAATACTGGTATGAAAACTATTGTTGCAGGTAGTTCCGAATGATTTTTAATTTATTTCTAAATGGCACCGCGGAAGAACCGAGATGGCGACACTCATCAATGAGTTCATAGTGTTCATGTTGTCTTACCATCGTCTAAAATCAGGAGGCAAGAGAATTGAGAGTGGCATTTTGTGGCTGTGGGGATCTAATAGCAGGGCCTTGCCCTGCCACAGAGCCTAGAAACTGTTAGCACTTCGACATTTTTCTCTAGAAGGCAAAAGTTCCAGAAACTGTTTAGGAAGAGAGTTTGTGGCAGAGTCAGTCTGATATCCCCTGGGGAGTTATTGTCAAGGAAGAGAGCACATCAGTGTCTATAGGATATGACACATTTCCTCCCCAAAGGAGATGAGGGCTTTAGCCCACATCCCCTCAGAGAACCGCACCACGAGATGCACAGTACAGCCCCAGAATGCCATTTGAGGGATTTAGTCCTTTTTTTGGGCTTGAAACTTCATTATTAGATCACTATTTTCAAAATAGTCCAGTGAGAGTCTCTGGGCTAAATCCAAGCATATAAGTTCTCTGGGTTAGGGTGCAGGAGAGACTTATATTCAGGTTGGCAAAGGGCTCAGGATGGCCATCTCAAGCTGAAATATCTGTGAAAATGATGAAAGATTTTCACTCAGATTAAAATAATGCATAACACTTCATTTTCAAACCAACTCAAACTAGTTTCAGGGGGGAAAAAAGCAGGTATAATTAGAATTGTCTGTTTTTCAGTTTTCAAGCCATTACACTTCCTCTCTTACCTCTTCATTCATCCATCTTGCTCTGATTAGTTTGGAACTTCTACATCAAAATTAATTTTAAATTGTTGTTCTGCTTACATCACTTACCTGTGAAATTCTATTTCATACCTGCTAATGAGATCTCTGAATGTAATCTGTTTTGCAGAAGAATACTTAGAGTAGTTGTTAAGCAGTTTATCAGTGTTTGAGAAATACTAAGATTTTTCCAGCCTTGGTGATCTTAAACCATTTTTTAAATTAAACATTACACCTTATAAATTGTAAGTCTGCTAGCTCAATCTTCAGATACAAAGCTACAATTTCAGGAAGCCTTAATTGCAAGGATAAAACAAGTAAAACATGCACATATGGCCTGAACACTTATCCTGCTGGTTAATCTTCTCTATTTATACAGGGTGTTTTTAAAGCGTAATTCAAAATTGTGCATTACAGGAATTTCGCTGTGGGATATTCAGGAGTCACAAGCCGTCAAAAATTGCCTTAGTCAGCAGTGCCTGCAGGAGCCAGCTTCTCTGTTTTTTCTGTTTACAGCAATAACTTATAACAAGGAGGAGTAATTTGGTGGTTTTAAGAAAATACTTTTTTTAATGGCTCTGCCTTTCTTCTGAGTTGCGGTTCCACTTTCTTTCAGTCTCACTTCGGTCACCAGAGGCCTCGGGTGGGGCACGTGGCCTTGCCCACTCTGCCAGCACCGCCTGCCTTGCAGGCATGGGGGGATCATAAAATGGTTTGGGATGGAAGGGACCTTAAATCTCATCGAATTCCAACCTGCTGCCACAGTCAGGGACACCTTCCATTAGACCAGGTCACTCCAAGCCCCATCCAGACTGGCCTGGGACACGTCAGGGAAGGGGCAGCCACAGCTTCCCTGGGCAACCTGTGCCAAGGCCTCGCCACCCTCACAGGGAACAATTTCTTCCTTGCACCCTTATGACCTGTCATATGCCACGATTTTTATGAACATTAAGTTCAGCATTTTCCTTAGCTGTTCTTGTTTTTGTAACGTTTGGTAGAAGGCAACTTCTTGCTCTGGAAATGCATTCCTGGCTAAGAAACGTGCAGTACGTACGTGTGAGATCGTTGAACATCTTGAAGTTGTGCTAAATATATATTATACTTTTACTTTATTGCATGTGTGTTGTTCTCAGTCTGTGTCTGTGTTCCTGTAGGTCTGTAACAGTGCTCCAGCTTTTTTTTTTATCTCTCTGGGCTAACAGCTGCAGGAAACTGCTCCTGATCAGAGGAAGAGAACAGGGATAGGGCAATGTGTATATACACCAGAGGCCTTAAAACTGCCTCTCTGTGTGCCTGCAAGTCCCGTTCTTTCAACAGCCAATTAAAACTATTGTAATGTGATGTTGCTCCTGTTCTGAAGCTCCAAAGCTTAATGAATTCATGGGATGCAGTCAGTCAGGAATTTTGGTATACAAATTTAAAACCCGTGTGGATAAAACCAGATGAGAGATCCCATCATGCATCACTGTTTAGGGACAAAGTTTTCTTTTGCACTCTCAAAACAGGTGTGAGTATCTGTGTTCATGCACATGCGCCAGCCTAAGAGTGCCTGGACATGTTGTTTCTTGAACAAGGTTGGACTCTGGTCTAGTGATTAATTCATTATTTTGTTTTCACTTTTGATGTTCTCCAGTTTAGTTCTATTTGCTCCCAGCTTATTTAGGCTGCTAGATGGGGGATGATATTGACTTTTCTAATACCTGATGTAGTACAGAAAGTCCCTTTTTATTTTTTTTTCTTGTTAGATAATCCTTGTGAAAGTGCAGATCTGTCCCAGCTGTCATACTATTCCCTTGGTTTTTGAAGTTGAAGTTCGGTTAAACCACCTTTGGGAACAACTAGTACTTTGTACCTAACGATGAGAAAAACTCAAATTTGACGCACTCAGAAATTTTGAAAATCTGAGTTTCCTGCGTGGTCTCATTCACCACAGTCACCTGCTGAGTTGATTGAGAATATGGATTGCTTCTAACTTTTTAATTTCTTTTATTAGCCACTTATTTCAGCTTTTGTCTCAAAATAATCTAGGTTCACCAGTTTTTTTAAGACTTAGCATGACAGACTGTGGTGAAAAATTGAGTAAGAAGAAAACAAAGCACAGTCAACATACCCAGCCAGGACAAATATTTGTGGTGCAATCTCGTAGAAAGGACTACTTTTTCTCATTTCACAGACGCAGTTTCTTCTGTGTTCTTGGAAAATAAGTTAAAGTCATCCATGTTCCAAATCAAGCTTCGTGTGCAAAGTGTAATACAGGCTTGTTGCATTTTCACTTAATCTAGATCTGTATTTATTTTAAAACTCCCCAGCTGAGTGAGGCTCAGCACACTCCGTCTGCATTTAAGTGTGTTTAGAAAGATTGGCCACTTTATTGTGAGAAAGGCTTTGTTTACTTGAGTGAAAAAGTTAATTCTCTGTGATAACACATACAACTCCTAGTCCTGGGACTCATTCACTGTGTGTTTGACTGGGGAAGTGAAATCCGCTTTGTTGCAAAGCAACACATTTCAGTGAGGCAAAAATTCCATTTCTGTTAAATCGCTTTCCAATTTTCAGGATAATGATGTGTTTAATTTACCACAAAACACGGTAAACTGCCTGCAGTATGAGTCTTGATTAGTCATTTAGATTCATTTTATTGAATTTTAATCCTTTCTTTTTTTCATTTCAGTGAAATGTATCTGTGGGTTTTTTGCTTAAGTTTATTGTTGGTTTTCTAGCACGTGACTTTGGTATTTTAATGCTGGCAAAAACTTTTGAGTTCCTGGTTTCTGAAACGAATGATGGTTTTACTATCTGCTGTGCTAAGCATGGTGCAGACAGGACCTAGAAACCATTAAGGCTTCAAACAATATGTGGATGGTGTGCTGGACACATTCTCCTATTTCTAATTTTTGCTGTGAGCCAAACAGCACCACGCAGCCGAGATAATTTCCAATAGCATCATCTTTTCCTGAGCTTTCTTGTAGGACCTAAATGGCTTTGCAAGTTTCCTTCCATGGTTTTTTTTCTTGCTGCTCCAGCGCACTAAGTGCTCTAATCATTCCTCACTCACCCAGATGTGGTGTGGAGGTCTGAACGTGTACCAGAGCAGACGCTGCCATGTGCTGGGGGATTCCAGGGAGCCCAAACAGCTTCCCTTCCCCATTCTCCGGGATAAGGGGGATGAAGAGAGCATGATGCTCTCTTCTTCCAAGGGTGCATGGATAGACCAAGGCAAAAGTGAAAGCAGTCTTTGGGTGCATCCCTTGTGGGTGACTTTGTGGCTTTGAAGCATCAGCACAAGTTAGGGCAATGAGTGGCTTATGATGAGTTCGTCCAGAAAGGTGTATTGTCCTCTCTTTGCTGGTTATCCAGCCTTTGAAAAGAAGAGATTGTCAGGTTAAATGGTATTTCTCCCCACCGTCACCTTCCTGCATTTTGTTTCCTTTCTTCTACTTGCATTGCTGCACAGAGCCGATATTTTTCATCCCACCTCTCCTGGACAGGGAGAGGAAAAAATTGAGAGTGCTTTTTACAACTTTTAAGCTAAAAAATCACCAATATCATCATATTTTTTTTGCGATGATCAGCCTCAAGCAAGCATGGGTGAATGGAGCAGAAAACCTGCTCGTGGTTCTTCACCAGTCCCGTCTTGCTGGGACAGGAGAGATCCTGCCTGCCTGCCATGACCCGCATTCCCCACGGCTGTTTCTTCGTGTCACTCCCCCAGTGACCCACGCAGAGAGGGGAGCCACAGCCCTGAGCTGGCCGAGCCCAAGGTGGCCTCTCATAACCTCTCTCTGTAACTCATCCTCCACCACGGGCCTCCAAGGAGCGGGCTCCCAAGGTCTGCTCCTTCTCTTCATCCCCAGACACATGTTTACTTGCAGATGTAAGCAGAAAGGCTGAAATTTTTGGAAGAACATCCGTGGGAAGCAATTTTCCCCCTGAACTCAGTGTTACTATTTTGACACTATCCCAGGTTAATCTCTATTTCAACAATGACGTGTGTGGACGTTTGTGGGCCCGTCTGCTTAGTGTATATGTACAGCTGCCACCTAGAAAATAAACTGTGCAGTTCATAGAAACAGGCCTCAGCACACCAGAGATGGGAAATTCAGAATAATAATGATAATAATATGTGAATGGCACCGTCTCATAAATTTTAAAGATTTGATAACTCGCTGAACAGGAACAGCCAATTTGATCTCTCCCATTTAGTTCACATAGTCAATTTTATGTTCTCTGGTTATTCATCTTTTGATGGCTCCTTCACTCCTCCATCCTTCTAGAAAACGTTTTTCCAACGTGGGTATTCTAAACCTATGGTATTTTGGGATTTGGGAAAAAACCTACTAGTTGTATAACACTAGAAATGTTCGGAATGAGTAGTGCCTGACAAAGAAATAGTTGCTGCTTCTGCTGAAAAATAGTTCAGGCTATCGTGAAAAATCATAGAAATTTTTAATGCAAGTTCACTAAGGGAAAAGTGTATGTTTCTTTGTGGCTTTAGCCCTCAGGGCTGTTTTTAAAAGTACTCAGAGGCTTGTGTGGCTGTGTACAGCAATTTTAGATAGGTTGTAACATGTCTGGTTTATTAAAAATGGTTTGGGGTCATCTTGTGTGTTTGGCTGATATCGCAGAATTTACACTAAATTTACTGCACTTGTTTATGCAAAATATTAAGAGCAGTTTGAATAAAATAGGGGTGATGCTCTACCGTAATAAGAATTAACTGACTTGGGGAGGATTTGCTATTGAAGCAAAACTGAGAAATCTGGGAACTCAGCCTGACCATGGAAACTACTTCTCTCACCACAAGAAGGACATTTTATGAAACCTGCTTATTACCAAGGGCCAAATTCTGTGGTCCTTATGCAAGCACAGCTTTCACTGGAAGTTCACTGAGGACGGTAGAATTTGGCCCTGAGCTATTTCTTTTCCATATGAAATTACTTCATTTGTAATTTCCTCTTCTTATATTTCTCAGTAACTGCAGAAATGTGAGCTAGTCGTTTAATTTCAACTGAGTAAAAGCTTTGAGGACTCTCTGTGAAATTGCAACTTTGTCTTTCGGTGTAATAGAATAGAGGGGTAAATTTGTGGACGTGATATTTTACTTAGAGGAAAAAACCAGATCTGGATAACTACACAGACAGGAAACCAATGTAAATACGTGAGTTTTTCCATCTAAGTAAGATGAGAAAGGTTTGGGGTTTTGAACCGAGGAGCAGTGACTTGGCATGTTACAAACAGCTGAATTAATATTGGACTTCTGGGATGTCTCTGTGAGCACTCTGCAGCCACAAGCTAGTGTCGATGAGGTCTGGGTTACTTATGTTACCCCAGCTAATTTTGTTGGTGTGGTGCTCAGCCTTGGCTGGTATATTCACTGCCCTGAGGCTGGCACAAATGAGCCCACACTGCACTGCATGGTGCCTTGTAGACACTTCCAGGGAGGAAAGGGAATTGGAGAATAAGGGATTGCGGTATGAGGCAAAGGTTGGGATCTAAAGGCGCTGCCACTTCTGTTCATTTTTGTGACTGAACCCACGGCATGAATTTTCTGGCCTTGGCTTTGTCTTAGCAAATACATTTAAAGCAGCGAGTTTCAGGTTTTAGCTGTGAGCTAGCTTTCTTTTCCAGGCTGAATTGCATTACTGATGCTGTTTGAATGTGACTTACCCAAGATTAATTTCTGAATTATATATAAATTGTTTAATCAGCTGCGAAACTTTACAACTGTAAACCTTTCATTTCATTAGCTGTGAGATGAATGTCAATAAAATGCGTTTGGAAGGCCAGAGCTTGATGACACATGCAGCAAACGCTGCTGAGGACTCTCTTTTGTTTAATGCAGTAATAATAAACACTTCACAGGCAATATTTCAGCAATCAAGAACACTTTTGCAGGCTTTTCTATCTATATGTGTTTGGCTAAATGACAAAATCGTGAGTTAAAAAAAAAAAGAGGGCTAAAAAATGAGTCAGACTTATTGCCTTAATGTAACCTTCCTGGCTGAAAGCGTATTAATTGGCAGAGTGAATTACCTCAGACTAGAGCAGAGAAAGGCCTCTATTGTGTGATGTGAAACCTATACTCCTTGGCTTGCACGTTCTTTCCTCGGCGTTGTGATCCTTCCCCTCTGATCAGCAGCCTCCAAACCCGGCCTTGCGAGATTTATAACACCTTTCAACTGGAAGCTCTGTCATTCAGCCCATTTGGGCATTAAACCACATTACTGCGAAGCATTTTGTGGTGAAAAAGTCCTCCTTACTGTGCAGAGGCTGCTCCCAGCTTCTTCCCATGGTGCTTCTTCAGCCTTCAAGGGTTAACATGTAGGAAAATAGGTCGTTATTCCTCCTTTTATATAAGAGCTTTGTGTTTGGAGCCCTTGCCAGGAGCAGATGAGACCCAAGAGCAGAGCCTGCCTCCTTCCCAGCCCTGAGGTTGAGCTCCAGCAATAACCTTGGATAGCAGTGACCCAATCATCCGCCGGGCTGGAAGGACTGGGGCGGTCACACGGGGCGGCCTGCGTTCCATCAAGTGACAGCTCCGTGTAATATGCCTGCCTGGCGGCAAGGACTCCACCAGTCTCTGGCCCAAAGCATTTCATTATCCTCGCTTTTTTCCCAGTCCAGCAAATGCTGAATTGTTGTATCGGAGATGGAAGGGGAAAGCGATGCAATCTTGGGTAAAACAGGCATGGTCGTCATCTGTAAAAGGGGCCATAACTTAAGTGTTTTATGCTCTGCTATCAGTTTTTCCTTCTCCTTCCCATGTATTCAAAGAAAGGGATAATCCCTTTTTTTCCAGAGGACCCTCAGTGAGGAATTTGGTTAGCAGAAGATGTCTTGCTGATTCTTGGCTGAAGAGAAGTGTAATGAATGGACTGACAAAACTAACATGAACTTGTGAAAGTCTTCATTGTCTTTTTTTGGATTTGACAAAGGAAAAGCTTAAGAGGACAAATACTGAGAGATTGCACATGAATAAACATGCTATTTCATGCTCGTTTCTGCTCATCAGAGTTAAGTTTAGAATAACAAGGAGGATGAAAGCCCTGGGTTAAATAAGTTCAGTCCGATTTCCCGTGAGCCAGTATCCCATTGGAGCGAGCATTATTTGCTGCTATAGATGGTTGCTTCTACGGAGAAAATGAGTCTGAACAGGGCTGGAGACTCATTGCAACCTTCTCACCCTCTCCCAGAAGGTCTCCCCAGGTCAGGGGCGCGACCGGCAGTGGAAAAGCCACATGGAAAGCTGGGTTTTGCCACTGTTTCCACTCTATTTGTTCTGCGGATGAATAAATTGCGGGCTGGAGTCTTCACGTCTGTCAGCGTGCCACCTTTGAAGGTCTTCTCACAGAGAAATAGGAAAGTCAACCACATCTTCAAATTGGTCCTAATTGTTACAGGAAGGCTTTCTGAGCAGTTCCAAGACCATCTTTTTCCACTGAGCTTGTATTACAAAATATTTCTGGAATTAGATGGAGCAAGAAAAATAATAATAACTTTTTTTTTTTTTTTTTTTTTTTTTTGGTTTTTCACAACTTGTACTTTATGTCAAGATGACTTTGAAACAAACCTGACCCTGTCCTCTGCGTTGAGCTGGCTTTCTTGCTCTGTGAACTGTGACATGCTCAAGCGCTCGGCTCTAAATCGGGGCTGGCAGACCTCCGGTTAGCATGCTGGTGTTTGTAACCTCTAGCACTTTGTATCCCCCCTCTCCCGCAGGATCTCCTGCCCTCACTGGCACTGGAACCATTGCTGTCACAGTGGATGATGTCAATGACAATGTCCCCACGTTCGCCTTTAACGTGTATTTTGCTACTGTTCCGGAGGATGCTCCCACGGGGACAGATATTTTGCTCGTAAACTCCTCGGATGCTGATGCTTCTACAAATGCTGTTATTAGGTAGGTCGATTGCTGTTGCTCCGTGTAATACTGCCTCATATCTTGCCTGAAGATTTCTTTTTTCCCAGTGTCCATCACCAACGTGCCTTCAAGCTGTAAGACAAAATAGAACAGCTTTATGTGTGTTACTAAATTACTTGGGCAAATCTGTCATTTTGTTGTTTACAGGCTTTTGGAGTTATATTGAGGACATATATAAGTTGAGTTGTGGAGTTACTTTATTTTTTTGCTGAGTGAAAAGCAAACCAGTTTAACTTGCACCTGCACCCACTACCTGCCTTGCTGTTGCATTCACACCTTTTCATGTAGGGAGCAATTTTCATTGCAAGCCAGCATGTTCTTTGGGTAAATTTTTGGTCAATTAATGTCTTCAGTTTAACATGAAAATCACACAAGGTAAGGCATTAAGTTTATGCCATTCAGAAAACGAGTAAAAAGTTAGAATTTGGCATTTTTGCACTAAATGCCAAAGGGTTTGCAGGGCTCACGCTGGGCTGAACACTGGCCATTCCCAGTTCCACAGACAAGAGTAATGAAGATGCTGAGTGGCAGTGACAAGCTGAGATTATCCACTGAGAACAGATACATTGCGAATGGAATGCAAAGCAAATTCGTATTAGTTCTTAGTCTTACCACATTTAACTATTGTGGCTGCAAACATCACTGTTTCCAAACTCACAAAGCAGGATATAAAAGTAGCTTCCTTATTTACCTTTGTTAGTTCACCTCAGTTCCTGCTTCAAAGAGCATAAGAATACCACTGTGTCACTTTTTTTTAAAGGGAGTAAAATAAAACAGAACTATGTTACAGCAAAGCAATGTCTATAAAATACTGAAATATTTTCCTTCCAACTAGCTACAAGCCAAAAATAGAAATTTGACGTTTAGACATCTTTAGATATTTGAAAATCGTCCAAAATTACCATTTATTAAATTGTGAAACAATGAAGCTTTTAATTCTGTTCACTCTTAGTCTAAGAAGCTATTTCTGGCAAGCTCCTTTATAAAAAAGAATTCCATGCAAAGCATGAATGACTGTAATGATTGCGTCCCATAATCAGAAATTATCAGAGTGCTCTTGGATTTCTTTAGTGTGGTTAAATTGCTTTAGTATCTCTGCCATTAGTCTTTGTCATTCACTCAGTACCTCATCATAGAATTAGTTGATAAAAATATTTTTTCCCTTCATAAGTAGCTATTAAAACATTGTTTTCAGGTTTTGTTTTACACTCTTTAGGCTCAGGAACAGACTTTGTTTTTCTTGGACAGAACTTGTCCAGATTCAGCATTTAAAGTAGATCTTAAAATATGACTGGTATTACAAAACTGGTGAAAGCCAGAAGGACCAGAACGTGCACGGTCGTCTTGTCAGAGGTGTTGAGCACTCAGAACTCCTTTTCAGTCTTGTTAGAGTCTGTTGAAAATTAAACCTTTGGTTTCCAAAAGGGATATTTAAAATCCTTGGCTAATATTTTCACGCAAAGTCAAAATTGTGCCGTGTTTTGAAAAAAGTGATTAACCTTCTGCGAAACTGTCACCTGTCCATACGTGCCAACTCTTTTTCTCTTGTTTCAGGTGATAACCTGTGAAGTCATTAAAGGAGGGTGATGGGGTTGTAAATGGCAATGCACAGTCTTGTTAAATAGAGTAGACGTAAGAGTCCAAAGGCCAGATTTTAAGCATTTGGATCAAATTCCTTTTATGCCATTTTTCACCATTAGAGTTCCAGGAGGTTTTTGGTTTTGGTTTTGTTTAGTTTTTTTTGGGTTGAGTTTAGATTTTTTGCAGTTATGTTGAGACGCATGTACAGTGTTCAGTTGGTTTACATGCAGAGATAATTCAGACTATCTTATGACAAATATAATATGTCTTTATTATTTGCTTTTTTGAAAAAAATAAATTCATGGCATCTTTCCAGTGCTAACATTTGAGCCACTACATATATGTGGAAACACAGAAGAGAAAGTTTCTGTCTCTGCAACACCTCACTCGGGGTTAAATCACTGCAAATCACAGATGAAATGTGCCTGTGCTGCTGCTGTTTAGGGAGATTTAAGTGGTGCTTTAGGCTTTGTGCACGCTCTTTCTATTCTAGGTGCACATTGCTATGGCTGGAGAATAATTGCATATGGCCATCACATTATATCATAATTAAGCAATTAAAGTATGCTCGTGGCATTGTGTAGAGATTAATGACTGAGCAGGAGAAGTTGCCACAGCTTATTACACAGGCCGGCTCTCAACCCTCTCAATGCAGCCTCTGGGCTGTGTTATTATTGCTGTCATAACCTGTTCTGGTCTTAAAGAGGTGAAGATAGGAATATTAATCTCTTTCATTAGAGCCACTTTCTTCTGAATCTTTCACAGAATTACCTCAAAAAAGCTGCTACTGTGCTCTAGCGGAGGAGCAATGCTAACCACAGCTGTGTTGGGTTATGATATTGAATATGAGAATTGTTCATTTGAGCCAGTTTCTGTTTCCATTGTTTTCTCAAAAATCCATTATCTGAATTATTGAAAAAGGTAATATTAACCAATTACCTTTAAAAATAAAGCCCAGTTCTCCACTTTTTCTAATTGTATTCTGCAGATTCAGTTAAGAGGTGCATCAGCCTTTTGGAGTAACACTTAATGCATTAACCAGGGAAATCAGCACTAGAGGATGCCTCCAGTTTTGAGAGTATGTCTAGTGGTGTCTTCAGATATCCAAAGGCTCACTCAGCTACTCATGTGTTAGAAATCTATCTGTTTTAAACAGCTATGCTTGGAAATCCCCAAAAACATCATTTATGACAGGCCTTGAAATTTGAAAAAGTAAAACAGTGAAGACAGATGGAGAATCAGAAGAAAATGTGACTGTATTGATACCCATCATCATGGTGGTCTGAAGAGTACAGAAAATGGTTATTATATTAAGGCAGCAGGCTGTCTTTTGAAATCATGATCCAATTTTTCTTCCTTGGTTTTCCTCTCAAACAGCTACAGGCTTACAGGCGGCAATTCCCAATTCACCATCAACCCTTCCACAGGACAGATCATCACCAGCGCTCTCCTCGATCGGGAGGCGAGGCAGAACTACACCCTGGTGGTGGTGGCGAGCGACGGGGGCTTCCCCAGGGCTCTCTCCAGCTCCACCAGCGTGCTCGTCTCCGTGGCCGATGTGAACGACAACCCGCCCAAATTCCAGCACCACCCCTACGTCACCCACGTCCCGTCGCCCACCGCTTCAGGTAACCTGATCGCCGGCAGCGCTTGGGGTAAAAGCGCTTCCGCAAACAAGAGAATCGTGGAATGTTTTCGGTTTGAAGGTACCTTAAAGATCATCTAGTACCAACCCACGTGCCGTGGGCAGGGATGTCTTCCACTAAATCAGGTTGCTCAAAGTCCCATCTCGACCTGGCCTTGGACACTTCCAGGGATGGGGCATCCACAGCTTCTCTGGGCAACCTCTTAATGAAGTGCAAAGCTGTGCCACCAGAAATGTTTCTGAGATGTTCCTCTGCAGCTGTTTTCCTGGTGTTATCTTTGTGCTGCGTGGGAATGAGGAAAGACAAACCTCAATTTACCATCCACAATTTAGCAGGTTTTTTCTATGGTGTTCCTCCCATCCAAATTCAGTTATGTTCCTGTAGTTACGTAAAGTAGACATACTGTAAATGAGCACCCACTCAAAAACGTTATTATTTTACCAAGATTGGGAAGACAATGGCTTGTTTTTCTTTCTGAAAGTCTTCTCTGAGCAGTTCCTAAACAGGATTTTGACAACCTCTTCCCGAAATGCCATGTCTATGTCAGATGTTAATTATGTTGCCTTTCCTTGAGCCAAGTGGTGAAGTAAAATAAAATAAAAGTAAATCCAAGCAGCAATCTTCCTTTTGTGGGGCCTACACCCAAATTAAAGTTACTTCACTCAACACAGGAGTTAATTTCTGAGTCGGTTCATGTTTCATGTTGAAAACATGCATACACATACATGGATATGTGATGCCTACGGAGAGGATTCCATGACAAATGGTTTACAAAACAAATTTTCTTTTAACAGAAAAAAAAAAGGGCTTATTTCCAGTTCTTGGATTTTGTCTCTAAATTTTAAACAATTGCAAATACTTCTCCTTTTTATGGAAGAATGAATTTGTTTACAATTCTTCCCTGTTTCCAGAACAACATTATGAAATTGTTTCATTATTGCATCGGTGAAACTTTGTGTTTTCTGACTAGGGCACAGTGCTTGTGTCTGGTTGTTTTTGGGGTGTTTCTTTAAATTCTTTTCACGAGGAGTACACATCGGTTGACCTGATATCTTCTGGCAATATCTTTTTGGGTGCTTTTTGTATGAAATCTCTTAAACCAGAAACCTAAGCTATGTTTACTGTGTTTTTAACTCAGCAAAAACCTAGAGATGCGTACACTTCCTTATTTACAACTTTCTTTTCTTTTTGGTATTTTTTAATTGAGTTTAAAAAGGGGATCTAGTAATAATATTAATAATATAATTTGAATGACTGAAACACAAAATCTTCGTTTCTTCCTGTCCCATTTCTCACAGGGGTTTGAATACTGTTCTTGTCTAAATATTCCTGCCCCTGGAGTACAAATCACTGCACATGACAAATAGTGACATGAAGTACAGTTTTAAGGGATGCTGTCAAAGCCATTCCTGTCTGTAAATGATTTTCCCTTAAGAGGTTGAAAATAGCATGGTCTTTTTTATACAAAACTGGGTATTTTCTAAATTTTAGTAACAGTAAAACATCAACAGTGTTCTGCAAATTGGTTGGACAGTGTCAAATTTGAAAGATGTGAATTAGATCTGTAAAGTCTGGTGAGGAAGAACACCCTGGGTTCTCCTTGCAGATGGGCAAATGTAGAGGTTAATGCAAATGGTGCCCATACAGTCAAGCTTATTGTGAAGCATAAACTCAAAAGACTTGAAAAGTCTGAACGTGGTCATGTTATTGTACTAGTGTGCAATAGTTTTGCATTTCTATTTTACCCCTTTCTCAGAGGACCCGTGTGCTTTTAAAAATGCAGTCCTCTTAGTTACTGTCCTTGGAATACTCTTAGAAAATTAGAAGTTAGTGGGGAGAAGGGGACAGCACCTGGGGAATAGGAAGAGAAGGGATTGCAAGGGATGGAGGGTGTGTAGGGTAAATGTCTGTGTGTGCTGCCTGTTCACTTATGTAACCTTAATAGTCTTTGAATTACAAGGTGAGGGGTTTTTTTCATGGATAGATAAGCTAAGAGTAATGTTACAAATCAAAATAGCATTCAGTCTTACTGGGTTTATGGCTCTTTTAGTGTAGGATTCTAGGCTTCCAAAAAGCTGCAGGTCCATTTCCCTGTGCAGTTACTGATATCTGCATGTCCATCTTTCTGAATGCAGTGTCCTGTTTTTCAACCTCACATTATTTGGCTGAGTGCGTGTCTTGTGATCTCACAGACTCACCTGCCCCTTGCTGAACTCACCATCTTGTGAAAAAAGCGGTTCATTTTCAGGGCAGTGTAAGGAAGAGCATGCTGCTCCAGGATGTGCTTCCGAGTGAAAAGCTGGCATCACGTTTCCCCCAGTCAGTGCATTCATGAAAGGACTGACTTAGCTTTGTTCTCCATTTTAGGCTCATTCGTGTTTGCTGTGACCGTCACCGATGCAGATGCCGGCTCCAACGCCGAGCTCCATTATTCCCTCGTGGGGAAGAACGCTGAGAAATTCCACATTGATCCAGCGAGGGGAGCAATCCTGGCTGCAAAACCACTGGCGGGAGAGTCCGAAGTCACCATTTCTGTTCACGTGAGGGATGGCGGCCGGTACCCCAAGACAGACTCTACCACGGTCACCGTGAGGTTTGTGGACAAAGCCGAATTTCCTCGTGTTCAGGCGGAGCAGGAGACCTTCACGTTCCCTGAAAACCAAGCAGTCGGGACGCTTGTCACCACGGTCTCTGGATCTTCAGCCAGAGGCGGCTCCTTGTCCTACTACATCGCCAGCGGCAACCTGGGCAGCACCTTCCTGGTGGACCAGGTGACAGGACAGCTCTCTGTCGGGCGGGCTTTAGATTTCGAAGCCATACAGAAGTACGTGGTGTGGATTGAGGCCAGAGACACGGGCTTTCCTCCCTTTTCCTCGTACAAGAAATTGGAAGTGTCGGTGATTGACGTCAACGATAACGCGCCGGAGTTTGAGCAAGATCCCTTCGTTGCAGAAATAGCAGAGAACCTGTCCCCACGGAAGGTACTGATGGTGGCTGCTGTCGACAGGGACAGTGGTCTAAATGGACAGCTAAATTATGAAATAATTGAGGGCAATACTGAAAACAGTTTCAGTATCAATCGCGCCACTGGTGAGATCAGAAGTGTCAGGCCCTTGGACAGGGAGAAACTATCTCAGTACACACTAGCCATAAAAGCTTTGGATAAAGGCACTCCACTCCAGAGCACGACCGTCAAAGTTATCATTAATATTTTAGATGAAAACGACAATGCTCCGAGGTTTTCCCAGATATTCAGCGCTTCTGTGCCTGAAAATGCACCTCTGGGTTTTACGGTAACGCGAGTCACAACATCAGATGAGGACGTTGGGGTGAACGCGGTCAGCAGGTACTCCATAAGGGATACGAGTCTCCCGTTTACCATAAACCCCAGCACTGGGGACATCACCATCAGCAGACCGCTGAACAGGGAGGACACCGACCGCTACAGAATCAGGGTCTCTGCGCACGACTCGGGGTGGACGGTGAGCACAGATGTCACCGTATTTGTCACGGATGTCAATGACAACGCCCCGCGATTTACAAAACCGTCCTATTACCTGGAGTGTCCTGAGCTTCCTGGGATTGGGCTCAAGGTCACCCAGGTTTCAGCCACCGATCCAGATGAAGGGTCAAACGGGCAAGTCTTCTACTTCATAAAATCCCAGTCCGAGTTCTTCCGCATTAACGCAACCACGGGGGAGATTTTCAACAAGCAGTATTTAAGGTACCAAAACTCCAGCGGTTCCAGCAATGTCAACATCAACAGGCACAGCTTCATCGTGACATCGTCAGACCGGGGCAGTCCCCCGCTGGTGAGCGAGACCACCGTCACCATTAACGTAGTAGACAGCAATGACAACGCACCACTCTTCCTCGCTCCTAAATATTTCACTCCTATTACTAAGAACGTGAGGGTTGGCACAAACTTAATTAAAGTCACTGCGGTGGACGACAAGGACTTTGGCTTGAATTCTGAAGTGGAGTACTTCATCTCTGATGAGAGCAAAACTAATAAATTCAGACTGGACAGGAGTACAGGATGGATTTCTGTGTCATCTTCACTAATGGCTGATTTGAACAAAAACTTCCTGTTGAAAGTGAAAGCCAAGGACAAGGGTAATCCCCCACTCTCATCCGAGGTAGCTGTTGAAATAGTAGTGACAGAAGAAAATTACCATACACCTGAGTTTTCCCAGAGCCGTATGAGTGTTACTATCCCGGAGAGCCACTCTGTTGGAACGGTGGTCAGGACGGTTTCAGCACGAGACAGAGATGCTGCTATGAACGGATTAATCAGATACAATATTTCCTCTGGAAATGAAGCTGGAGTCTTTGCTATTAATACAACCACTGGTACACTGACGCTAGCCAAACCACTTGACTTTGAGTTGCACCAAAAGCACGAGCTGGTTGTTACTGCTACGGATGGAGGATGGGTGTCCCGAACAGGCTACTGCAGTGTCACTGTTAATGTCATTGATGTCAATGATAATTCCCCAGCATTCAGCCCCGAGGAGTACTTTCCCACCGTGCTGGAAAATGCCCCCAGTGGGACAACTGTTATTTGTTTAAACGCCACTGATGCTGACTCTGGATCTAACGCTGTGATTGCGTACGCCATCCAGTCCTCAGACAGCGACCTCTTCGTCATTGACCCCAACACGGGAACCATCACCACCCAGGGATTTTTAGATTATGAAACAAAGCAAAGTTACCATTTAACGGTGAAGGCTTTTAATGTTCCGGATGAAGAGAGGTGCAGCTTTGCTACTGTCAACATCCAGTTAAAAGGAACAAATGAATATGTGCCCCGTTTTGTGTCCAAGCTTTATTATTTTGAGGTTTCAGAGGCAGCCTCCAAAGGTACTGTTGTAGGTGAAGTTTTTGCAAGTGATCGTGACATGGGAATTGATGGAGAAGTCCACTACCTTATCTTTGGCAACAGCAGAAAGAAGGGGTTCCAGATAGATGAGAAAAGTGGCCAGATCTACGTTTCAGGACCTCTTGACAGAGAAAAAGAAGAACGAATCTCTTTGAAAGTCCTTGCAAAAAATTTAGGGAGCATTCGTGGTGCAGATATAGATGAAGTAACTGTTAATATCACAATCCTGGATGCCAACGATCCTCCTGTTTTTACCTTGGGAACCTACAATATCCGAATCAGCGAAGGTGTTCCTCCAGGCACCCACGTCACGTTCGTCAGTGCCTTTGATTCAGATTCTGTCCCCAGCTGGAGCAGGTTTTCCTATTTCATTGGGTCTGGCAATGAGAACAGCGCCTTCTCCATCAACCCACAGACGGGACAGGTGACGGTCACTGCAGAGCTGGATCGAGAAACGCTGCCTGTCTACAACCTGTCTGTGCTGGCCATCGATTCAGGAACACCGTCTGCAACAGGAAGTGCCTCTCTGCTGGTAACTTTGGAAGATATCAACGACAACGGCCCTACCTTGTCCACCAGCCAAGGAGAAGTCCTGGAGAACAACCGCGCAGGAACTCTGGTGATGACGCTTCAGTCGTCAGATCCTGATCTCCCTCCCAACCAAGGTCCTTTCACATATTACTTGCTCAGCACCGGCCCTGCCACCAGCTACTTCAGCCTCAGCACCGCTGGCGTCCTGACAACGACGAGGGAGATTGACAGGGAGCAAATCAGCGATTTCTACCTGTCCGTGATTACGAGGGACTCTGGCGTTCCTCAGATGTCTTCCACAGGAACTGTGCAGATCAAGGTAATAGACCAAAACGACAACCCGTCTCAGCCCAGAGCAGTAGAAATCTTTGTTCATTATTATGGCAACCTCTTCCCAGGTGGAATTTTGGGCAACGTAAAGCCACAGGATCCAGATGTGCTAGACAGCTTCCAGTGCTCCCTCACCTCAGGAGTCACCAGCCTTTTCAGCATTCCCGGGGGCACCTGTGAGCTGCACTCGCAGGCGAGGTCCACGGATGGGACATTTGACCTGGCCGTCCTCAGCAACGATGGGCTGCACGGCGCCGTCACCAGCAGCGTCCGGATTTTCTTCGCGGGCTTCAGCAACACCACCATCGACAACAGCATCCTGCTTCGCCTGAGCGCCCACAGCGTGCGGGACTTCCTGACCAACCACTACCTGCACTTCCTGCGCATCGCCAGCTCCCAGCTGACGGGGCTGGGCACGGCCATCCAGCTCTACGGGCTGTACGAGGACAGCAACCACACCTTCCTGATGGCGGCCGTCAAGCGCGGCAACAACCAGTACGTGAACCCCAGCGGCGTGGCCACCTTCTTCGAGAGCATCAAGGACGTCCTCTTCCGCCAGAGCGGCGTGCGGGTCGAGGCTGTGGACCACGACTGGTGCCTGCAGAGCCCCTGCCAGAATGGAGGGAGCTGCCTGAGGAGGCTGGCGGTGGGCCCGGCCCTGAGGACCCACGAGAGCGTCCCCGTCATCATCGTGGCCAACGAGCCGCTGCGGCCCTTCGTGTGCCGCTGCCTGCCGGGCTACGACGGGAGCCTGTGCGAGACCGACATCGACGAGTGCCTCCCGTCCCCCTGCCACAACGACGGCACTTGCCACAACCTGGTGGGGGGCTTCTCCTGCAGCTGCCCAGAGGGTTTCACCGGCATGGCTTGCGAGAGGGACATCAACGAGTGCCTTTCCAACCCCTGCAGAAATGGCGCCGCGTGCCAGAACTTCCCAGGAAGCTTCAACTGCGTTTGCAAAACCGGGTACACAGGTACGCTTTTACTCCTCGGTACCTTACAGTCCAGAAAACATGGTGAGAGTGTGGAGATGTGCGTTCTCAGCCCAAGACTGTCTGAATACAAGCATCCCCAGTAGATGAAGAGGTCATGCAAAATGAGGTATTAATAGTGTGAAAACTCAGAAGACCAGGTGCCCACAATATTATTTTATTTTAGCTCTGTCCCCAGGCAGATCTCACTTACCTGATTTGCATTAGAACAGAAAGATTTTTGCGAGAGCTATTTAAATTTATTAAATGTGTGGAAACCATTTCCAATGCTTAAATATGATTTTTCTGTACATGTTATTGTTATGCATATTATGGGAGCATTTCAAGTCTGCTAGAAGTGTGCCAAGCAAGAAAATCGGCCTCTGCCCCAAATTACTTGCAGGACAGAAAACAGATGAGGGATATGGGAAAAGCCAGAATTCAGGCAAAATGGTCAACCTCTCTGTTCTGTATTTTGTCCCTCTGTCATTTATTTTTTTCATTAGGCGCAGAAATGTCTGCCGCATTCCTACCCCTTCTGAGTATTTTTTCTCTGATATTTATTACACGCTACACAGCAGCATTGTAACCCTAGAAAAGCAGGCTGGTCTTTGCTTCTGCCATGAGTAGGATATTTAAGGAAGGTCTGAACAATTTTAACCCGTGCTTATAGCCACTTTTTTTGAAATCAGAAAAAGAGAAATCTAACCAGAGGAGATTAGGTGAGGCGTTCAGTGCCTTTTCTAAGGGGTATTTCTGTATTGCAGAAGCCCCAGGGCAGCCCAGCTCAGCACAGCTATGTCCATGCTGGTGTGGGACTTGCCACCACCACCACCACAGCTCACCTGTAACCCATGGAGGGATCAGGGGATTCACTGTTCCTTTGGGTTTTTTTCCTAAACCAGATCAGTGCAGGAGAGAATAGAGGAGAAGGTTGATTAATTTCAAAGTACAGGTTTAACTGCTTAATTTAACTCACAGCTGCAGCAGTGGCTGCATATTCAGTGCAATATCAAGGACTCTGATGAGATCTTCTGCGTGAGCCTCACAAATGTGCTCCCGAGCCTCAGGTCTGGAGCAACTGCTGTTGATTGGCAAGCAATTCTAATTCAGTTACCAATCCAGGATTTTATTTCGTGTTGTATTAGCACATCAAATTATTTCGCCAGGACCGTGGCAAAGTAATTCTGGGGCACCTATGCCCTGTAATTCTTGAGGTCATTTGCACCAGAGAGTACACAGGCATACGTTTGCTGTTGCAATGGAGCAAAACACTTCATTAACTCTAGCAGCAAACTACAGTGAATGCCTCTAGACTAAAGTTTGAAACATTTATGAAACATCCAGCTGATTTCTTTTGGTATTAGAGCTCATACCTTAATGCTCAACCCTTATGTCAGCTAAAAATCAAGCTCTGCATGTGACAAGCTCAAAAAAAAAAAGATGAATATTTTTACTAAGAGAATGTGATGAGAGACTCTTAGAGTTTGAAGTCTTGGATTTCTTTCATGCCATGAATTAAATGTGGCATCTGATAGGAGCTTTCTTAAACTCCTTGTCAACACAAATAAACTTAAAATAGGCTGCCACTGAGGCAGACGTTTCTATTTGGGAGTCAGATGTTGTTTAATCAGTTGGCCATTGCGGAATCAAGAGTTATTAAAGTGTCCTGAGATTAATTGATCAGGACAGAAAACAAATGGCACCAGTGTAATTAAAAGACAAAATATCTTTGGAGTTTAATATCAACAGAGCTTATTAGATAAGATCACAATTAACATACAGTATATTTAGACATTTTATGTCTGCAAAAGCATATTTGAAATTCTGCAAATTAAATATTCAATAGGTTCTGCAAACAAATGTCAGTGTACTGATTGTTTGAGAATGCTTGACATAGAGGCTATTATGTCATTATTATACTGCCGACAGAAAGAGAACACAGCTGCCTGGGCTCTTAATTTGCATTCATATGTGATTAAAGATAGCCACAGTGGATGCAAAAATAAAGCCTCAAACTATTTCTTCATGAATATAAGCCTTGAGTGCCTCAACAACAATGAAAAAGAGGCATCCAAAATAGTGGATTTCTAATTCAGTTCGCCATATACATAGCTTTGCTGCTTCTGTTGGAATGAAAATACAGTCTCATAATTGAATTTGCATGCTTGGTAAAAAAAATAATATTTACATGGTACTGCATGCAAGTAGAAATTAGTGTTTTCTGGGATAGACTCTGTTCACTGTAAATTAAGAGTTCATGAGCAGTAGACCTTTATAGTGGTGTACCTGAAAACTGAGAGTCTTACTTTTCCTTGATTTATTATGTTTTGTCAGCTGCATTTCACTTCATCATACTGCAAAAGGTAATGTCATTCTTTTCACTGGATAGGATTATAAAGACTGATTACCTCAGAGCAACATCATTAGGGTTTAAACAATCTGTTATAATTATATCTCTTAATGATGAACAGGTTTTGTTTTTAAAATAATCACTTTCTGGAGGGAATATGCTTGGTGATTTACAGTAGTTGTCTGCCCTTCCTTTGAACCCTTCATTTCCTGTTTTCCAGGATTCATTAAGATGAAGTAATGTAAGTTTGTGAAGTTGTTTCAAATGCAAGATTAGAATATTAGAGCAACCACTTTAAAAGATGGACACAGAGAACCGCAAAAACTCAAACTCTCAAATCAGCTGAAATCTTAACTCAAGAGCATTCAGCTGGTATCTGTTCCTGCTACATTTTTCAATTAAAAAAAAAAAGTCTGAGGAACTTAGATTTTTGCATAAGCCCTTGCCTGTGATAGCATCAGCTGGAGGTGATGAATGATAAATGTTGAATGCTGTCTGTTTCCAATTATCCAGCATTCTCCTAATTTTCATGGTCTTCAGAAAAAGATCTTTCTGATGCAGAAGTGAATACCTTGCATCTTTCAGAATTCCAGCTGAGAACTGATCTATAAACTCAGCTAACTGCAATTTTCATCAAGGCCAGTTTGGATGAGATTTTGAGCAACTTGGTCTGGTGGAAGATGCCCCTGCCCATGGCTGGGGGGTTGGAACAAGATGGTTTTTGAGACCCTTTCCAACTCAAACTGTTCTATGATTCCATAATCCTGTTATTCTAAACACACTTCTATTGGTTTCAAGAACTCTTCAAACAATAATTAAGCGTGCAGAAGATGCTGTTATTCGTTGGTTAAAGTAAGTGCAGCTGAAATGAATATCCATGTTCTCTTGCTGACTCAGCAAATGTGCTAGCTGTAATGTTAGCTGAGAAAAACAGTACTTACTTAGATTGAACTGCAAAAATCTGAGTAAGCCTTGTTAGCTACACTTGATTTTTGTGAAAACTAAGCAACATCACTGAGCTATTTTGAGCGTGCCTGTCTCACTCTTGCTATGGGCTCTCCTTCGTAAGTCAAAGATCTCTACTACGGACCATAAATTTAAAACAAAGAAAACAGCAAAATCTCACATAAAAAGTTAGCTCATCCTTCAGTCATGCCCATTAGAGAATAAAACATAAATAAATACCCCCAAAGCATAATTAGATTCAGACACTGGAAAAGTTTCCTGGATTTATGGTGCATCTACAAGTGACGTATTAACCGCAGGAATCCTCCAGCGCTCCATTTCCATCCTGCTTGCAGTCACACATGGAGAGCTGCTGCTCACATGGAAGAGCTGCCTGCAGACTGTAGCTTAAACAGAAAATTAGAAGAGGAGGGGGAAAAAAAGTGGTTTTTTTCATTAGGTGATTCAAGTTGCGAAACTCTGAAAAAGGTAGCAGAGTTCATAAAGCGCAGTCCTGATTTTCTGCAGTTTTAAGCACCTCTAAGGACTGCCTATTGTGCATTCCCGTCATGGGAGATGTAAAATTATAAGATATATGTGACATACAAGAACGGACACCCTCTGTGCAAGCTCATGTTGTACTTTTAACTTAAACATATGCATATTGTGTAAGAAATAAAAATAATTCATTATAAGCGCAAAAAGAAGCATTAAGGCAGTCTTAGCCCCTGCTTTGTGTAGATAGCCTGGCTGAGATGAAGTTCAGGAGAAGTCTGGAAGACTGTGACTGGTTTTGTGGACAATTTTAACCAGTTTTGTGAGTTTTTACAGTGAAACAGGGAGGACAAACCTAACAATACTTTGAAGTTTTTGCTGAACACAGGCAGTGAAAGCTGGCACTGCTGGCAAAAGGATTACAGGTTCCAAGAGTGGGATGTAGTGGAAGTGTTACTAAACTGTTCAAAGCCAAGCAATGAAAACCCTAGAAATGGAGACAAATATTTTTGTAGTTAATGTTTCCACACAAAGAAAATTTTAGTTTCGTACAAAGAATACGCGTGTCCGTATTTGGCGTCTGTTAAGATCTTCACTTCTTCTCTTGGTTCCCTTCCTTGCTGAAATGAATTATGTGATTTCAGTTTGTTCTCTGGGGAATAATATTTACCACATGTGACACTGCTTAGGAAAGGACTGTACCCAGGGTAGCTTGTTTTAGCTCCAGAGGACTGTGGTCTCTCCGAGTCAGGAAGGAGGTTGTAACTGATGAGGAAAAATAAGAAAAATCATATAATGTACAATAGCAGCCTGTGTTCAGCATGACCTGCTTGTACAGGGTCCAGCAAGGGCTGTCTGTATCTCCTTTGCACTAATGAGTGTATTGCAGTCAACAGGGAGGGGAAAAAAGATACATTGTTACATTTTTTTAGTTCAGCATTGCCTTTAATTTCATGATCTCTCTTTTATAGACACCAGTTAATAAAATAAAATAAATAATAAAATTCAATTCAATTAAAACAACAGTCCCCCAATACCTGTAATCACTATGAGACACTTTTAAAATAAAGTTACTTCCTCTGGGTCACAGATTATGCCTGAGACAGGGCTGGGAGCAGCCCAGCATCCTGTCTGTGATTCCTGTCTCCATCCCACAGCCAGTCCCTGGCCCCTCTCTCCTGGCCACCTGTTCAGCATTGGTTCACAGCCTTGTCACCTGCAACACCAGCCCGACTTTCCTATTGCCCCGAATTTCTCTGACCTGGAAATTGCTTTTGTTCCCTCATCTCAGGGAAAACCTGCGACTCCACTGTCAACTACTGTGAGTGCAACCCCTGTTTCAATGGTGGCTCCTGCCAAAGTGGGCTGGACGGGTATTTCTGCCACTGCCCCTTCGGTGAGTACCCTTCTCCTCCTCTCCTCTTCATCTCCCCTTTCCCTATTCGTATTTCTGTTTATTTTTACCTGCATAAATGGTTTCTGGTTTGAAAATGATTCAAGGTTCAGAAAAAGTGCGTGTATTTAGAGGTTTAATTAACTCATTCTTCTTTAAAAGAAAATTAAAAAGTGATGTGGTCGCTACAAATGTTTATTTGTCATTCCTAATAGCACCTCCTTTCTCTCTCACACAAAAACATAAGAAGATCCAGCCAAACAACTCAGTGCTGAAAAATTAGAAAGAATATTTCTGGTTAGATAGATAGATACAGATAACTGACCAGAAGTAAGAATGGATGCTTGAAATAGTTAAATCAAGTGCATTGACTTCCTAAAGAAGAAACTTAGCTCAACCACAGCTGGATCAGGGCTAAAGTACCTTCACCACCAAGAATATCCAAAGTTCAGTCTGAAGGAGTTGGTATGATGATAACAAAGCTCTCCTGATGAATAACAGGCACTTTTAGTGGAGCTGAAGAGTAAGACCACTGTAAATAACATCTGTATTTTACATCAGAGAGGCATATAGTAGTGCCAAAATAGTTTCATAATTTTTAGAATTTAATTATCCCAGATTTGGTTTGTGGAATGAACCCAATAAAAACATAGAACATCATGGATTATTTAAGGTATCATGACACAATTGCAGCAAGATTGATTCTGAGTGCAGATTAACCCAGAATTGTCATTGTTCATCTGGAAAAGTATGAAAGTAAATGTAACAGATTAATAAAAAAACCAGAAATGTACAGAAATAATCTACAGTGTTTTAAGGTTGCTGAAAGCCCTCTCACTAAAGTATGGTTCTCAATATGCATTTGTAGTTAATGCTGAATAAGTTTTTCTATTAACATGTGGAATAATTTCTCTATTCTCTTTTATTTCCTTTATTGTCCATTTCCTCAGGGTTTATTAATTTCCTTTATAGACACAGCCCATTGTAAATATAACTAATATTCATAAACTAAATCAGGGGTTTTTTCTCATTGTTGCTGCAGTAAAAGAAAAATCAAGGGAAGTTATGTGACAGAGGTCTGAAAAGAAGTGTGTAGAATGCACCAAAATATTCATATCAGTAAAAACATGAGAAGGCATAATATTTTAATCATACATATGCTTATTCCATAAGTATAAAAAATGAACCACCCAGTGAGAAACAGTTCAGATAAAAGCCACAGAGCGAAAAATAAACTCAACTTGCACATTTATTTCCATGACTGGATTAATAAGTGCTTGATGATAATTAACTATCATGTCTTGACAGAGCTGTCAAACTGGCTTGTTTTGGCGTTTTCCAAAGCCATAGAAGTCAGCGAAATGCCTTTCAATAGATGTATTTTTTTGTAACTTGTCTTTTGTAACTCAATTTTTAAGTTTAAATATAATGCCCCTCAGCACCCAGCCGTGGGTAATAGCATTCTTCTGTTGGTTGTGTGATTTTAATTGTAAATAGAGGTCCCTTAAAGAGTCTGTGCATCACAGCCACATCGAGAGGACATCCATGCTTTGCTCCTGGGAGAAGGCACGGTGAGGAAAAAACTCCCCAATTCCAGATCTTGCTTTTCATTTTGCAGGTGTTTTTGGGAATCACTGCGAGCTGAACAGTTACGGATTTGAAGAGCTGTCCTACATGGAGTTCCCCAGTATGGATCCCAACAACAACTACATCTACATAAAGTTTGCCACCATAAAGAGTGACGCCTTGCTGCTGTATAACTACGACAACCAAACCGGAGAGCGGGCGGAATTCCTGGCCCTCGAAATAGCGGCAGGGAGGCTGAGGTTCTCCTACAACCTGGGCAGTGGCACGTACAAGCTCACCACAGCCAAGAAGGTGTCTGACGGACAGTTCCACACCGTCATTGCCCGCCGGGCTGGAATGGTAAGAAACGCTAAAATGAGGATTTAAGGCAAGTTCAGCCAAATCACTTTGGCTTCCAGGCGAACTCAGAGAAACGTAAAATTAGTGACTCTGCGTCTGCTAGCAGAAACTCCAACTTTGGGAAAAACCTCCTTCGTTTCTGTCTTATTCCAACTGGCTCAAAGTCCTGTGGTTGTTTGTTTAGTATGATGATGATAAAGTATAATGAAAAAAACATGTGCAACATGCCCCCATACTCTCAATGTGAAAAATGAGAGTCAGGAATAATTAATGACATAGATGACTACGCACGGGGCTAATTAACTGGTGTAGATTACAGGGATGATTATCAGGGAATGCTAATTAACCACAGTAATTGCAAAAAGCCTCAAAATAATTTTTCTAAACTTTTGGAAAATAGAAGTGGACAAACTTATAATTCCAGGCACCCATGACCTCCTTGAGCTAATTCAGAGATTTTACCAATCTCATCAGACTGGGAGCCTGGTTTTCCTGTATAGCATACATGTAAAGAGTTAAAAGGTGCTACATTAAGAGAATTTTTTTGAGGGGAAGGAGGGAAGTTACTTCTCTCTTTGTCCCCCAGAATGCATCTGAGGTGAGGAACTCTGCCAAAAACTGGGACAACTGATTGCCATATGCCTGGCACTCTGACCCCTCTCCTGCCTTCATTTTTTTCTCCAGTAAATGTTTTCTATTCTTCTTCTCTCATTTTTAAATAATATTTCCAAAGCAGAACATAAACCAAATGCTCTTTGAATCCAAGCCAAGTTTTTTGACTACACAGTGTTTGAGTTAGAAATGAAGCCAAATCTATTTGCCATCCATAATCAGTAACTATTGCCCAACAGTTCCCTTCTCAGGCAGAAATGGCCAGCGTACGTGGAATTCCATATTCTTCCCATGTTTGAAATTAAAGTCATGGAAAAGAAATAAGTGGTGGGGTTCCCCATTTTGGTTTGTATATTTCAAGCTGGAAGTGATGAAGGGAGTAAAAGCAATAAATTCTTCTACCCAGTGTGGTTCCCCTCTAGTCCTTGCAGAGTCTTGAGCCTGAAGCTCCATTTCAGTTCATAGTGCAAGACCTGATATCTCTATTTATTCTGGGTGTTGGTCTCTTCTCCCCAGTAGCAAGCAACAGGACAAGAGGAAATGGCCTCAAGTTCCAGCAGGGGAGGGGGGAGGTTTAGATTGAGTATTAGGAAAGAGTTCTTCCCCAAAAGGGTTGTCAATGCCTGGAACAGGCTGCCCAGGGAAGTAGCTGAATCACCATCCCTGGAAGTATTAAAAAGATGTGTAGATATGGCACCTGGGGACATGGTTTAGTGGTGGCCTTGACAGTGCTGGCTTAGTGGTTGGACTCTTAGAGGTCTTTTCCAACATAAAGGATTCTATGGTTCTGTGAAATCCAGTCTTCAGCTGGATTTGCTAATCCAATTTGTGTGTGTTTTTAGGACTTATATATCCAAATAAGATGAAGGATAATTGTGATGTTGAGCAATGACTTCAGTTTAATGTGCCTTGATATCGGATATCAATTTGCATCTTGCAAATTTAGTAATTTACATCACAGCTTCCTAATGGTAAAGCCCAAAGGTGCACTTTAATCTTGACATGCACCAGGTTCCCATTTTAGTAACTAAAGTGAAATGTTACTTCTATAAATGAGATGTAAATGGCTAAGTGTAGGGGCACACAGTAAAAGTTGCAACAAATAAATGAAGTACACTGAAGAAAAAAAAAACAGAGAAAGAAATTGTTTTACTTGTCAGTGTGCCAGAGGACTGAAGAAGAAGAGAGAACATAAAAAGGGCTATTTATAGCAAATTTCAGCTATGAATGCTTCAGGCTGAAAGCAAACATTTAAGACAACCTATACCTTTGTGTGATTTTGTTGTTGTTGTTCTTTTTAATGTTTAAACCTTTTCAGTAATGTCAGCTGTTTACAAACAGTATGTGAAGAGAATCGCCTTTGTCTTAGATATTTCTGCTGCAGGAAAAATGTCTCCCAGGTGTCCAAAACTGTATAAAATAGGCCTCCTTCAGGATTCCAAATCTGTCATTTCCTACAGCACAGTGGGATTTTATCGGAAACTGGTAAAATCATTAAGTTGTCAGTCCTGAGCTATTGCAGAGTGACAGGATAGAAAGGCTCATAATGTTGCAAGGTAACTGTAGAGTAATGCTTAAGTAACAAGCAGGAACATTTGACTAACATTAGAAAATAAATTGTATGAACTCTGGTCCAAGTAAAATATATTCTCAAATATCCAGCCCTTCAGCTGGGGTTGGAGCTTGGCTTGCAGAGCACATAGCGATGTAAGTTAGGGAGATTATGCTGATTGAGCTAAGAACAAAAAACTCATTTCAGTTTTTGTTGTTGACGTTCTGAAGGAAAATATGTATGCATGTGGTGGCATACAGAGCAGCCAGCTTATTATTCTTTCTCTGAATTGTTTCATTTACACAGGGCTATAATCTGCTTTGGAACTGCAGACTGACATTTCTTGGGAGAAGCACTTTGCTCATTTGTATGGAAAGAAATTCAAGATAAGCTTCCATTAAAAATAGCAAATTGAACAATTTAATCGTACTTTAGGGCATGATTTAGGGCTAAGAGCTCTGAATTTATTTGGTCAATACAGTCCGTCAGCTTGCAGCGTGTATTTGGAACTAGCACGGACAATCTGTGGGGATTTCAACAGGCTGTTGTTAGCAAACTTATTTGCAGGCAGTAGAAAAAACCTCTGCAGAGTAATGATGTACTGATAGCCAGTGCTGCTTGCTCAGCTCCCATGGAGTAATCTAAATCAAAATATAAACCCAGGCACTTTTAAAGGTGGTATTTGATTTAAATTTGCTGTAAAACTGTACCACACATCTAGCTGAAACATGAGAAGATGTACAATGTGGAGATTATGTTTATTATTCCGAAAATTTGTTTTAAGGAATAACTAACCTTCAGGGTTGATTGGGTTGTTGTTTTTTTTTTTCAGCGCATCTGTTGTTAATAAATCACTGTGGGGACAATTCTTTGCTAAATAAGGAGTAAAATAAAAACTCCTTTTTAAATCAGCAGGAGTTATTTCATGATGTTAGTGACAGCTTTGGTTAGACTTTTATAGATTACAAATAGGAGTGCCATGAGTAGCTTTAGTGTAAATAAGTTGGATGGATAGTCACAGAATCACAGAATGGTTTGGGTTGGAAAGAACCTTAAAGATCATCTGGTTCCACCCCGCCTGTCCTGGGCATGGACACCTTCCACTAGACCAGGTTGAGGCAACCTCATTGTCTGGGACTTGATGGCTTGGGGATAAAAATAATAATGGTGATAATAATAATAAAGAGTAAGACTGCTGTAAGTACTGATGATGGTTGGTACTTCTCTAAACATCAGCTCTGTCCCACTCTAGGTGTCCAGATGCTTCTCCATTATCAAAGCTGAGATCTCTCATGACCTCTTAGTCAAAGGGTTTCCTTAAGCAGGTCCATTTGGTTACTTTTTGAGTTTTATTGAGTGGTTGGTTATTACTTTTAACTAGTAATCTCGCTTTTTCTACTCCCAGGGTCATTATTTTTAACTGGTAATCTCAAGGTTTGTACTCCCAGCTTTTGTAACATGCTTTTTATCAAGTTCAATATGTTTAATGTCATGGCCAAGCCCCTGAAGGAACGCCCTTTGTGATTGGAGGGAGCAGGTTTTTGCTCAGATTATCTGAACCATATCAGGAGTAGGATACAAAATAACTGCAGTTTCAAGGAGAAAAGCAAACTAATATGAAAGAAACCCTACCTAAATTTGAAAAACTGGTGTTTAACTGCTTCTGTCTATGAAGCAGACGATTGGATCCCTCTCTGTTCTTATCCACACCTTGGTGGTGTCCACGCTGTGCTGGTGGAGTATGGAGTGGAGCAGTGGCCCTGAAGCACCCTGCAATCCCGAGTGACATCCTAATATACAAGTGCTCCCTTCTAGCCAAGTCCTTGATATTATACACTTCAGCCTAAATAGTTAATGTGGTTGGGGACTAAAGCCTTGTAATATTCAGCATATTTGTGTGCGTGTCTTTTGCAGGCGGCATCCCTGACGGTGGATTCCTGCTCTGAGGATCAGGAACCAGGCTACTGCACTGTTAGCAACGTTGCTGTTTCAACTGACTGGTAAATATTTCTTCATTTTGTGGGGCTAGTTTGGGGTTTGAGTGGGATTTTTTTTTGAGCAACATTAAAAGTAAAGTTAAGAAGAAATGTCCCTGTAAAGCCAGAGGAAGTTGGAGTTGTGATTAGGCTCCCAAGTGTCAGTTTCTTCCATTTTTGCAGAAGCAAATTGGATTTTCTACATGTGCTGCTACTTCTAGTTCAGGCTACATTCCTGCATGGAACTGGATCATAACATGGAATTTGCTCAGAAATCCCTTCTTGACACCATCTCTGTCCCCAGGCTCTGGTGGCAGTCCAAAAATGGCCATGAGTAATCTGCACTGTGGTGTAAATGAGGATAAGATCTATTGCCTAATGATTTGGGGTCATGTATTTATTTAAACTGCACCTCTCATTTCTTATAAAGATGTAGGAAATAAAATCACCTGATTAGTGCTGTCTTTAAAAAAATATTAACAGTAATTACTTTGACATTGTTTTCAGGTGTTTTCTGTTGCAGTTTTGAGTTCATAAACAGTGTCCAGTAAAGAAAGCAAACTTTATTTCTGGTGTTTATTTAACTAACTCAGTAGCCTTTGGGTTCACATCTTTGGAGATAACAGTAACTTCAATCCCAATCACTTTGGCTAATTTCTTACAATAATCACAATCATGTTTTCTGCCACACAGAGTTTCCCTGCAGAGGTGTTATATCTTTGTAAAACAATGAGTCCATCTTCCTGCTATTTAAGTATCATCTACAATCCAAATCATAGTTGGGTAAAAGACCTTATTTGTTGTGATCTCAAGCACACTGCTCCGTCAAGTGAATAGAAATTTTGACATGCAAACTGAGTGTGAGTTTAGTCATACCCACTATAACTGTTAGTTCAAGTGCTACTGATCTCTCTCTGTCTCCCCTTCTAAACGTAAAATGCCGATTTGGGAAGAGGAATTTTAGCTGCAGGCTGTAGCTGATGGTTGCAGTTCTGTGCTGCCATCGCTATCCTGATGTCTGGTACTGATTAGTTATTTCTCTCTTTTACAGGACTCTCGATGTACAACCAAATCGAGTTACCGTTGGTGGCATCAGGTCCGTAGAGCCCATCCTTCAGAGGAGAGGACAGGTGGAAAGCCATGATTTTGTGGGCTGCATAATGGAGTTTGCAGTCAACGGACGTCCCCTGGAGCCCAGCCAGGCTTTGGCAGCTCAAGGAATCTTAGATCAGTACGTCTGCCATTTATGGGATCAAATGGACCCCGTTTATAATAAAGGAAGCTGTCATGAAAGCTATTCCATTCAGACACCGACAGATATTTCATGTTAGAAAAAACGACTTTAGAACCTACTGTAAAAGGTGGAAGATGTAGGAAGAAACTGAATTTGGATTAAAAGTTCACTAAAGGTTACAGAGTCTTCAAAAAAGCAGCATCATTACATTTCTATTGTCAATGATTATTCAAGTTGCTTTGCAGGCTGAAATCGAGTAGCCCCTGTTCTTGGGTTTCTTTATAAATTCCACCTGTGTTTGACTGTACTCATACTGTTTGCTAACCCTCTGCTCCCTTTTATTTCCTCTCAATCCACCATGTCTGTTCTCTCACTTTGCCTCTCAAGTATCACTGAATTTCCCTCATATCCTCTGAGTGGTCTTTCAGAAATGATGAACTATCCGATGCTATTGTTTTTTCCATCTCAGTATTTGAAGTCACAGTGGTAGCAATAACGTCAGTATTCCATCCAGATTTCCTCGTTCACGCTTCCTCTCTCAACCCCCACGTTTGCACTGGTCATTGTGATACAAAGGCTCTGGCAGTCTGCAGCATAAAAAATGCCTAAAAAAGTTTCCTCTCTCTTGCTTAACAGATATTAGGAATTTGGCTGTCTCTGAATTCCTTCCTCTTTTGTAAGACCGTTATAACTTGATGCTGAAAATTGGGATCTGCTTAGAAACTTGAGCTGTCTACGGAGATTCTTAGAATCACAGAATGGTTTGGATTAGAAGGGACCTTAAAGATCACCCAGTTCCACCCCCCCTGCCATGGGCAGGGACACCTTCCGCTAGACCAGGTTGCTCAGAGCCCCATCCAACCTGGCCTTGAGCACTTCCAGAGATGGGGAGAAGAGCCATTTTTCCATCTCTGAGGGGAAAAAAGGGAGTAACATTTAAACAGAGGACGCTTCTCAGCACATTTGCTCTGCTTATTTGTGTGCACATCCTTCAGCATCTACTCTTCTGATTTCTTTCAGGTGTCCCAGACTGGAAGGAGCCTGCACAACCAGCCCCTGCCAGCATGGTGGCACTTGTGTGGATCAGTGGTCATGGCAGCAGTGTCACTGCAAGGATGGACTGACAGGAAAGCACTGTGAAAAATGTGAGGAGGAGGTTTCACTGTCTTTAATGTACATCTAACTATGGCTCAACCAAAGACCATTAAGAGTTTCTTTTCAGGGCCACGGGATAATGAATTTTTTAAAATAATGAAAGCAAGCAGCATGTTGCCTCTTAAGTAGTTTAAACGTCCACAATGGACTGTTGTCCTTTCATGAGCTAAAAATGGCAACAGCTTGAATACATAATGTTTTCTGGTTTGAATATCTCATTTCAGGTAACTTGCACTCATTTAAAGTCCTGCTTCCCAATAACATATAACCCGTAGCTAAAATAAAGGTATCCCATAGGAGGGATTTGTCTGCTATGGGGAGGTAAGAGGGTAAGCGAAAACCCCTTCACGTAAACATTGAGTTCATGTGCTTATGGCTTCTCCAAACGAAAGTCCTTTTCATCCGATTGACTGTGGATTATATGCAAGAAAATATTGTAAATGTAAATGAAAACAAGGCATTTACGCTCGGGGGTGATTAACTCTCACAGGAGTAGCCCTGTAAATCAATACGGGATTGTCCAGGAGAGCAAAGTGATTTATTTCCGTGTAGTTGTAGTATAATGACTGGGCTTTGGTTTTTTTACATGTCCCATTATTGTTTAGCTGATTTATATGCTTTTATTGCACTGGTTTACAAAAGAATTTAGCCATAATTTTAACAGCATTTAGTAGTCAATGCTCTGCCTTTTTTATTCACTTTTTTTTTATGCCATAACAAATAGAAAGTCATTATCTCTGCCCTGAAGAGCTTAGAGTTCAATATATCATGAAACCCTGCTTGCAGTAATGGAAACAGTAACATCCCTGGGAAGGAATTAAGGTTCTGAGAGCCAAATTTTTTTTTCCCCACTCCCTCACTTGTTCCCTAGCGAGTTTTAATTTACTATTGACTGATAGCAGCAGTAAATTACTCGCACACTCCCACTCTCAAACACACATTCTGGTGGAAGCCAAAGAATAGAGGGGCTGCAATTGCCATTCACTCCTGCTCCCCCTCCTTGACCCGCTCTGAACTTGATCTCTGCTCCGAGGGAAAGCGGTCGCGATGAGGCAGGCGATGGCTGGAGCCGTAACGAGCTGCGTGCTCAACGCTTCCCTGTCCTTGTCCCAGATATTACTGCTGACACGGCCTTGTCGCTGGAAGGCAAGGGGCGGCTCGACTACCACATGAGCCCCAACAAGAAGCGGGACTACCTGATGAGGCTTGGGGCTCGGGGCCCCCCGGGCGTGGAGCGCTTGGAAGTGAAGTTCAGGACGAGGAGCGAGAACGGCGTTTTACTCCACGTCCAAGAAAGCAGCAACTTCACTACTGTGAAGGTAAGATTACGGCTAATGCCGGGTTTGATTTGATTGGACTGCCTCGTGTGCAGTGATCAAAATTGCGTTTTTCCATTACTCTTGCTGTTTCCTTTGTGAAATATTAGGCCTTTAACTGAGCCTAGGCACTGCTCCAGTATCATTCATCTTCTCAACAATTCCCTTCCTATTTGCCAAGGTATATCAGAAGATCTTGATGGTTTTGTATCTAATCAGTTTTGTCTAGACTCCAAATAGTGACTCTTTTAAGGCGGCGAGAATGGTGCTCATTGCCATGGTTATTATCATCATTACACTTTACAGAACAAATAATTTTGTTATTGGCCTTTTATCTTCTGATTTTTTGAGCCCTGAATCCAGACCCTCCTTAAGCTAGCAAATGATTGCCAAAAAGTTTTCATTAATTCCTACCAACATGGCTCAAGCTTATCAAACTAGGAAGTGAGGGATAACTCAGATTCATGAGGTTACTCACAGAACAATGTCAATATCAAATTATTTTGGCATATGTAGCTGAATTAATGCTTCAAATGCCACACCGTTTTGGGGGTTTTTGGCTGTTTTGTTTTTTTTTTTCTCAAAGAGCTTATTGCTGCAGAAGTTACCTTTCTCAAGAGAAAGCGATGGTTCGGTTCCTGGCGATGACTCAGTCCATTTACTCATAACTCTAAATGAGTACAGCAGTGATGTTGGCAAGCCCCTTTATTGGGTTGGTGTAAGCTCCAAGTTTCCTTGACTGCTGCAAGGCTTTCCAAGTTTTTCTTCCCTGACTTTTAGAGAAATTCATGCAGAAATTCACACTTTCTAAGCTTCAGCCCCATGGATATCCTCCACCTGCCCGGTCAGAGTACGAAGCTTTCCTGACACACCGGCTGCATTTAAGAAGCAAGTCTGCACTACTTCCCTGGCATTTGCTTTTACCACATCATTTCATAGGAAGTTTCTGCCTCGCTCGTATTAGCAGATAAGATCTCATTATTTTGACTTCTGGAGAGAAAAAACCTTTTCCTAGTAGAATTTGCTAGGTGACCTCTCCAAGCATTACTGGGAAAAAAAAAAAAAAAAGAGAGAGAGAGTTGCCTTTCCTGGCTAAAAGCACTGGTTCTGTGTTTATGCAAACACTCTTGTTATTGTTAATATTGGTAAAGTTATACAAGCAAGCAGAGGGTGTCAAGTCCCAGCCCCAGCTGTGCAAGGGCAGAGAGCAGAGGTTTGCCTAGTACCAGATGCAGGAGTTTGAGGAAGGAGAGCCTGGCCGGTTGTTGCCAAGCAGTTCCCAGGTGATGCTAGTTAGTAAAACTGCAGTAATTTAGCTGTAGCTAGTGCAGTATGGCCTCTGCACTGCTCCTCATTCCCAGAGTAGGTATCACGATGAGTATTCCCCTCAGTGGTGGCCCGAGATGCCAATGAAGCCAACCCAGCAGAGATCTCCGTGACATCTCCATCCACTCCTGGTGCTGAAGTTGGGCTTTAGGGGCCTGTCTTTACAATTCTTGTCAGTCTTCAAAACAGACAATGTTATAGCTTGAGTTTTGGGTCTTTTAATATGCTTGTTATCCAAAGTATTAGCATTCAGAGAAAACCTGCCATGTGTTTTTAATATTAAACAGTGCTAGGGAAAAGCTATGAGTCCTGTGGCTACTTCCATGCCTTCACATTTTTTCCTCTTGTAGCTAATTGGTTTTGGTGTGGCTAGGATTGGGGTAAAACTAGAGGAGTGGTAATAAATCACACACTGAGACTGTGAGCAGTTGAGTCACTAAATGATGGATGTAAACTTCTCCCAGAGAACCCGGGAGGGGGCTTTATGATATAAAGGGAACCTTAATCCAAGAAAGATACAAACTTTTGCAGATTACATTAAATAATTGTCAAATTCAGGTGGAAAATGCTTCCTCCAAAATCCACAACGAAGAAGAGGGTGGGGGATTCCTTATTACTAGGGCTCTTTGTTACAGCTTATTTTCCTGCAAATGCACATTGCAAGTAATTCAGTTAGTAGTAATGGGATAAATACAGCAGGTTAAAGGTGAAATTGCCTGTCTTGTCTTGCTTTATCTGGAAATCTCATCTGCAATCAGATTAAATGAGCATAAATGGAGCTCTAAGATCTCTGCATTGTACGGGTAGAGGATGTAGACTACATTTTACCTATATGAGCTAACATACTCCTGTGTGAGGGTGGTGAGGCACTGGCACAGGTTGCCCGGAGAAGCTGTGGATGCCCCGTCCCTGGAAGTGTTCAAGGCCAGGTTGGATGGGGCTCTGAGCAACCTGGGATAGAGAAAGGTGTCCCTGCCCACGGCAGAGGGGTTGGAGCTGGATGATCTTTAAGGTCCCTTCCAACCCAAAGCATTCTATGGTTCTATGCACATATCAAGTTGTAGGAATTGATCAGAACATAACCCTTTTAAATTACATCCCATTCGATGAGCTATAAATATGTAAAGGCTAGTGCTCAGTTTCAAGACAAATAAAGCCCAATTTGTTCAGCAAATGAGACTTGGAATATTAGAAAAGTTGAATCAGCCCTCTAGTTAGGAATATGTTTGCTTTAGTGGTTCATTCTTTTCATTATATTCTACTTGTCAGTTGCTCAGCCATTTAAATAAAACCCAGAAACTCATGTTACTCAATACTGTCAGCATCAGCCTTTGTTTCAAATTTAGAAACATGTTCTGCTTCAAGGCACCAAGAAGAACATTCCTTATCTTTTCCTGGTTGAAGCAGTCATGGACCAGTCTTGTCTCTGGAAATTTTCTTTTCCAACTGCCCCCAGTATATTATTTATGAGTCTGTTAGCATTAGTCACGTGCAATTTTAAAGATACAAAAATAGGGTTAAAGAATCATGAACCACTATGGAAAATATCAGTTGCTGACAGGTAAATAATTCTACAGTTCTTTTCTAAGGTGGAATTAAAAATTTCAATTCTGTGCTCAGTCTTCCCTTAAGCTTGGAGGGTATTGTCTGGCACGGAGTATTCCTTTCTGTTTACATAAAGACTAAAATACAAGGCAGTATTTTTATGGGGCGTAAAAGACAGAATAAGACATAACAAACCAATTACAGGTTGCAGACATAAATATATGTATATATTCAGCTCAGTCAACCTTTTTATAAGTGATTGTGGGAAATGGTGTTTAATATGTTTTAATAGTCTGTGTGGCTGCATTTGTAAATGTGGGATTTTCCTTGGGCTGTGTAACAGTTTAGACACATGCCACTTGTGTTTTATCAGTAGCAAAAGCATCCCGTCTGCGAGGCAAGCTTTATCAAACAATACCTTTTCAAACAGTCCAAATTGCTGCCTTCATTAAATGAAGCGGATGCACGTATTAACCGTTGTATCCTCCATCCAAATGGAATACGTGCTAGATGCATTCATTCAGGCTGCTGCCAAGACATGAGCGTGGTCTTACAGCCTCATTAAAGCCGGAGTGTCTGAACAAAGTCCTCGGCTTGCATCACTGGAGAAGCAAATCCAGAACATTTAACAGTTTCTGGAAACGAGAGCAGCATTCTTGCAGCCGGTGTGTCACCTCGCAGTTCTTCCCAGGTGAACGCTGTTTTTCCTGGAACAAAGGATGCGAGGCTTTGAGAGCTTCCAGCAAACCTGGGGCTTTGACCTCTCCTGGACTCTGCCTGCGCACGTCCCGCACGCTCGGGGTACGGATCTCGGACTGACCGAGCCGCAGTGGGGAACACGGGACGGAGAGCAGCTGTTCCACTTAATATGTGTGACCAAACGTGCAGAGCACGGAAGGAAACTTGCAGCAAGTCCCAGAGCCATCCTACATGAGCTTACACGAGTCCGTACACCCTTGGGAGGTCAGCCAGCATATCCAAATTTATGCAGTATTTGAGAGGCTGGCAGGGTCGGATGTTGGGGATTCTTTTTAAGCTCCTACATCTTAAATGCAGAATTTGCACTGATCTCATTTTGGGATCATAGTAAGAGGTTTGAAATCCCGCATCTCATGATTCAGTTGAATTGTGAGGCGTCATTCTTAAGAGAAAAAGCCAAAATATTCTTTCTATTTTCCCTAGCAGTTCACAAGTTTTAAAGCAGTTTGCTCGAAACATCACCATTTGAAAATTCTCACAAAATCATGCACTTTGCAACTCTTCAGAAAGTTTTCTGAAATACAACAAAAGTTTTCTGCAAAATACCAATTAGCTGAGAAAGCAGATATGAAATGGGACTCTTGCTCAAGCCCTGCCATGCCTTATGCATTCCTACTGTGTTGTAATAAAAACTGGATGCAGCTTTCTTGGGCAAGGACAACATCTGTTCACTCTGCAAAGCATTTTCCACACTTGCATTGAAGGAGGAGGAAGAATTACTCTTTCTCTGGTTAAAATGTATTGTCATGTGCGTGTCCTGTAGCTGGCTTCTCAATAAGATTTGCCAGGGAATGAGTTGGTGGCAGCTCTGAGATTCAAATTTTCTTTCGAAGTTTCCTACAGTGTGATGTATTTAATTCTGGCCAAATTTTTTGTAGTAAAGAATTAAATCATTTTTAGTATAAACAATTATTTGGGGAAAAATACACCCACCCCAGCTTTCTATTACACCAAAGCTACATGTTACTGTAGGTGTACTGAGTAGGCATCTCACTGGTGACGTGTGGGTAGTTGTTATGGGACACCGTTTTAAAATTGTGCGTCCTGTGTTCTTGTGACCAGATAAAAGGTGGGAAGGTGCACTACATATCCGATGCTGGAGTTGCTGGGAAGGTGGAAAGGAACATCCCTGAGGTGTATGCTGCAGATGGCCAGTGGCACTCAGTCCTCCTGGAGAAGAACGGCTCTGCCACCGTCCTGTCGGTGGACAGGGCTCACAGCCGGGACATTCTCCACGCCACACAAGACTTCGGTGGGCTGAACGTCCTCACCATTTCTCTGGGAGGAGTTCCATCCAGCCAACCTTTCAAGAGCACAGTTGCAGGTAATTTCCCCCCACCCCCCCCCAGTATTGTAATTCTTTATCAGTAATTAGTATACGTCCATCCTTTGCCAGAAAAAACGCAAATTGAATGAGTAAGGATTACTCATTCCTTGTTCCTTTAGTACACACTGCAGGCTTCTTGTTTCCAGAAGCAGGCACTCCATCTGCAGGGCTTTTTGGAGGCTGGGGAGTGGCTTTGGTTGCTTGTCTGTACATCAGTTACTATAATTTTATTAACCTAATGGAGAAAAAAGGTTCTATTCTTTATCTGAGTCAGAATCTGGAAAATCAAGGCCAATCATACATTTGGGCAAAAATGCTAAACAAAAACTTTATCTATGTAGGGATTTGGTAAGTACTGCAGGATTTACCGTGTTATTAATATGATTGAAATATTTTCTGCAACTCCAACTTCCTCCTGCTTTATCCTGCTGTCAAATGAAGAATAGGATTTATTTCTGAGCAAGGACAATAAGGAACCACCCCCTGACTGATGTCTAGCTGTTAAGAAGTAAATCAGTCTCCCTTAAGAGTTAAAGTAACTGTCTCAAACCCTGGCAGAAGAAGTAGATAACATATTTGATATCGTTTCCCAAGTGCTAAGTAAAGATGGAAGTGATTCTTAGCTGCAGAACGTGAGATACTCCAGACAATACAGATGTATTTTTCGCATATTTCTATATTGAAAAATCTTCCTGGCTTCATGAATTGTGACCAGATAAAGTATTTTTGAGTGGAGCAAATTCACACTTTACACTTGTGTATTGTGAATGTGTATGAAACGTGGTACGAAATCATGTGGATGCTGTGCTGACCTTTATCCTTCTTACATGTATGCTTTATGAGCGGCATGTGCATGGAAAAAGCAGAGGCTTGTAGGAAAGCTGGAACAAGGAAAATTGAGGACACTAACCTCTCACCACTGCCCAATGCTGTGACAGACAAATTAGGAATGTCTGGCTTCCATTAAGCACACACAGTCCAAAATCCCTTTTTCATATGATTTTATTTTATTTTAATATTGGATTACATTGTGTACGACATACCAAGGATTTACAAGGCACTGGTATAAAACTCTGCATGAACTCAGAGTCAAAAATATCTGCAGTGCTGTTAAAGGCAGACAGCACACGAGGGTGACAGGGCTGTGAGGGTGGTGTGTCCAATAACATTTCCAAATCCAGGTAGATGTGACAAATTCCCCGTTGCTGTTTATCACATCACATCAAGAAACCACCATGCATGCAGCAAGGTGATCATCATTTTTGCCTAGGCTCCCACCTGAACCTAAATCTTCAGCCCTGAGGATTATAAACCTTTAATCTCGTACAACTCAAGTCTATTATTTTATATTATTATTATATTTTTTCACGACAGAGTGGTATCCATCTCTGTGTACCGTTTTGCCACAGCTCCAAGCAGAGATCACCGTAAGGTTGCACTACCTCAAAACCCTTCCAGAAAGGATTTAGTCTGTGGAACACAGAGAATTATTAGGCTGGCAAAAGGCTGGATTTTCCTGTGACCTCACTCAACCACTGCACACAGCCTGGGGATAATTCTGTCTCCCTGGCCTCTCACAGCACTAAAACTTGTTGTACAACCAAAGTATGGGAAGTTTGGGGAAAGGCCACTCAAGATTCAGAGATATAAAAGCATTGCCATGAATTTAGGAGATGGTAAGGCAGGAGGAGACTTAGGAGAAGCATGACAGGCAAACTCAAATAGTGTTTGATGCCAGCACAGCCAAGCCACCTGCCCACAGGTTTCTCTGTGGGAATGATAAGAAGTTTTGGAAATGAGGGAAAACCAGGAGACAAAAGCATTTCAGTATATTGAATGAAGTCTTTAGAAGGCATATTTATTCAAATTCAATTTAAAGACACTAAGTACCATTAGAATAGATGTTTCCTTATGGTAACCATGTGAATTCTTGGCTTATTTAGTGAACAGTGGAGCCCATACTGCGCTGTTGACAGCGCATACTCAGCCTTCAGCTCCCAACAGCTCTGTCCCTTCTCCTCCTAGGCTTCGACGGCTGCATTTCCTACATCAAGTACGGCGGGGAGAGCCTTCCCTTCTCCGGCAAGCACAGCCTCGCCACGCTCTCCAGGACGGACCCCTCGGTGAAGGTCGGCTGCCGCGGCCCCGACGTGTGCGCCAGCAGTCCCTGCTGGGGCGAGCTGATGTGCATCAACCG
>VZTG01003864.1:1078764-1091631 GCA_013397845.1 Melanocharis versteri
CCCCGCGGGGCGCCTGCGCCCCCGGCCCCTGCCGCAACGGCGGCAGCTGCGAGCCCGGGCCCCACGCCGGCTTCACCTGCAGCTGCCCCGAGGCCTACGCGGGACGGACGTGCGAGACCGTGGTGGCCTGCCTGGGGGTCCTGTGTGCCCCCGGCCACGAGTGCAGGGCGGGCGTCGGCGGCGGCCACGCGTGCCTGCCGTCCGCGCACCCCACCGAGCTGTCGCTGCCGCTCTGGGCCGTGCCGGCCATCGTGGGCAGCTGCGCCACGGTCCTGGCGCTGCTGGTGCTCAGCCTCATCCTCTGCAACCAGTGCCGCGGGAAGAAGTCAAAGGGGCCGAAAGAGGAGAAGAAGAAGAAGCAGAAGAAGAAAAAGGGGAGCGAGAATGTGGCGTTCGATGACCCTGACAACATCCCGCCCTACGGCGATGACATGACTGTCAGGAAGCAGCCCGAAGGGAACCCGAAACCCGACATCATCGAGAGGGAAAACCCTTACCTCATCTACGACGAGACGGACATCCCACACGCCACGGAGACCATCCCCAGCGCCCCGCTGGCATCCCCCGAGCCCGAGATCGAGCACTACGACATCGACAACGCCAGCAGCATCGCCCCCTCCGACGCCGACATCATCCAGCACTACAAGCAGTTCCGGAGCCACACTCCCAAGTTCTCCATCCAGAGGCACAGCCCGCTGGGCTTCGCCCGGCAGTCCCCCATGCCCCTGGGCGCCAGCAGCCTGACCTACCAGCCCGCCTACGGGCAGGCCTTGAGGACAACGTCCCTGAGCCACTCGGCGTGCCCCACTCCCAACCCCCTGTCTCGGCACAGCCCCGCTCCCTTCTCCAAATCCTCGACGTTCTACAGGCACAGCCCGGCCAGGGAGCTGCACCTGGCCATCAGGGAAGGGAGCCCGCTGGAGATGCACGGCGACGTCTGCCAGCCCGGCATCTTTAACTACGCCACTCGGCTGGGGAGGAGAAGCAAGAGCCCGCAGACCATGGCGAGCCACAGCTCCCGCCCGGGGAGCCGCCTGAAGCAGCCCATCGGGCAGATCCCGCTGGAGACGTCTCCCCCGGTGGGGCTGTCCATCGAAGAGGTGGAGAGACTGAACACGCCTCGCCCCAGGAACCCCAGCATCTGCAGCGCAGACCACGGCCGCTCCTCTTCGGAGGAGGACTGCAGGAGGCCTCTGTCCCGGACGAGGAACCCGGCCGACGGCATTCCCGCGCCCGAGTCCTCCTCCGACAGCGACTCGCACGAGTCCTTCACCTGCTCCGAGATGGAGTACGACCGGGACAAGCCCGTGGCCTACACCTCCAGGATGCCCAAGTTATCCCAGGTCAACGAGTCGGACGCGGATGACGAGGACAACTACGGCTCCAGGCTGAAGCCGCGGCGGTACCCGGGGCGCCGCGGCGAGGGCGGGCCCGTGGGGGCACAGGCAGCCGGCGCGGGGGCCGGGGAGAGCTCCCTGCCCGGGAAGCTGGGCCAGCAAGCGGGAAGCTTCAACTGGGACAACCTCTTGAACTGGGGCCCGGGCTTCGGGCATTACGTGGATGTTTTCAAAGATTTGGCATCGCTCCCTGAGAAAACAGCAGCAGCAGCATCAGCAGTGAGTGAAGACAGCAAAGGTGGTACAGCGAAGCCTGTTTCCAAGGAGGGGGAAGCAGAACAGTATGTATAGGCTTTGTCTCCTGGTACTGCCGCAGCGCAAAGCCACGGGGACTGCTCAAACCGTTCTATGGTTGTGGAAAAGCCCAGGTCAGCATCTGAACCCCAGGCCAGTCTGGTTGGAGGAGACTTTAAAAATAATAACCATTATGCTGCTGAAAGAGACTTAAGACATTTTTAATTTAATTATGCTTGGATGAATTTATTTCTCCTGCATGCATTGTATTTGCAGACCAGATATTCGGCATGCAGCCTTTGGAAAGGGTTTTCCTATTTACCATTGTTTGGTTCGTGATTCTTAAATTAATAATGCTTTGTTCTGAAAATGAACTAATTTTTTGTTTCAATTGTGAAGGATGTGCATATTGTCTCCAGCTACTAACATGTTTTACGATGCAAGAGTACTGAGGATTTAATTTTCCTTAAGAAGCGCATGGAAGTAAGATGGTGAATGAAGGAATTACAGTAGTGAGGTGTCTCAGAAAATGTAGTTACCATATCCTGCAGTTGCTCACATGTGACTTTATGGATGAAATCAGCTTGAATAATTGCTGGCAACAGTGCTTGCTGTAAGTCTTATTCCATACAAGAGGTGCTAGAAGCAGCTCAAGCCAGTCAGCACTTTAGGAGTTTTTTTTTTCCCTTTTCAGTTTGTTTATTTGTTCATTTCAGGTTTCTTTCTCTCTGTTTTTGTTTTTTTTTTTTTTGTTTTGTTTTTTTTTGTTTTTTGTTTTTTTTTTGTTTTTTGTTTTTTGTTTTTGTTTTTTTTTTTTTTTTTTTTTGACAAAGTTGTGTGAGAGCTTCTGAATCTCTATGAAATGTTTTTGGGGATGCTTACTTAATCCTGGTCCCTTCCTGGCCTTCCTCAGTGATTCCTGATGGTCATTTGTCAGCCCAGCCCAGCCCCCTGGCTCACAGCAGCGAGGGACAAACCTCTCAATTTCCTTATCTCTTGGCCTCTCAGCTTGGCTGTGCTGCCGCTGCAGCCTGTGCTTCTCCCCCGATTCCATTTTTCCATCTGTACCATGGAAAGGTAGGAAGAACACATAGTTCCCTGCCTCACAGGGGTGTTGTGAGGGCTAATTAGTTAACTCATCTGAAGTGCTTCAACATTATAAAGCACTATAATAAGTATTATCATAATTATTATTAAAGCACTGCCTAGCCTCTGTGACTTTGGAGTGGCATTTTCTGCATTCTATGATTTTCTATGGTGGAAACTTTGAAGAATTATTTATTGTATAGAAAATTACTGCACTCTAGCATTTTGGAGCGGATATGAGGGAAAACTACTTGTAGATTCATTAACGTAGCTTACCAGTTGCCCCCAATTCCCTAAAGTTGTAGGTAAAATAGAACCTCACAAAGTCCTTACATCTTCATGCAGATCTGATGAACCTATTGTACTGTGTAAAAACTTCAATTCTTTTTTTTTTTTTACCTAAGCTGTGTTTTTATATCAATATTTTCCTATGCTGAATAGTTTTCTTACTTTCAGGGAAGGTAAGAAAAATACTTTTTTTACATTTGTTACTTATGTAACATCCATATTTTTCACATTTTGATAAAATTGTAACATACTGTATGCTTTCTACCTGTAAATGCCAATAATAGAATTAAAATATTTATTTAAAATCTTTAGTGTGTGTTATTGGAAACCTTTTGTATTTTCTCTCTAATTTCCACTCCTTGATCTTCACATTTGGGGTTTGAGTTTTAAGGTTTTTAAGCTATATAAACTTTTTAATCAGAAAACAGGCTTTAAGAAGCAAGTACCTATCTCAGGAAGATGGAGAAGAGTATCGTGAGTTTGTTGAGCCTAAGATAGTGCCAAAAAGTACCAAATCTACTTTCATATTTCTAATAAAATAATAAAAACTGTATTTTAGCCCATAGGGTTTTATTAGCAGCAACTGGTTTCACATTTGTTAACCACAATTTCCACCTCTGCTCCAAGCTGGAGCTTTCCAGTACGCAGACAGGGAGGAGTGTGAGAACAAGAGCTTTGTGTCATAAAGCAGCAGTTGAACAATAAATAACTGCATTCTTTTATACTTACAAAGGGATAAATCAGACTTGGACAACTTCTTGGAGAATGCAGAGAGCGAGAAAGTTAAGGCTGCAGGAAAGAGGTGAGTTCTGAGGTTGCACTTTGTATTAGTGGTCAGTGTAAAGAACTTAGAAAAAGGACAACAATTCAAGGCGGGGTTTATGTGTTACTTACTTGGTTTAGGGTTTATTTTGTCTCAAAACTGGCAGTTGGGAACCAACTCCTTTTGGCTAAATGTGCTTCCAACTTCATCATGCCCCACAAAAGTGAAAAGATAATGGGCCAAAGTAGCCCACATTGGTATGTAAGTAGTTTCATCTGAAATAACATGAGATCCACAAGTGATTTCAGAGTTTGAGGAGCTGCTGTAATTAAACATCTGTTAAAAAGCTGTATGTTTAGTTTGAATATTATCCTTTAAGACAAACTGTACCACATCCAAGCAGTGATTTTAATAACACATGAAAACTTTAACAAATGAAAGCTTTTAAATGTAACACCAAACATATTGAGGGCTGTGTTATGCCAGTTAAGCATTCTGAAATTATCACAAAGTTTTGCTAAAGGAGAATAATATGCAGTGTGGACTTACAGAAAATGTATGTCATAACTTCAGCACAGTTTACAATTTATCAAGTGGTAGTGCGTTCCTCTGAATTTTGACACTTTATGGTAGACAAATGTATATTTTACTGGTTTCCTTGTTTCCCTGTTTTTAAAAGGCGTAGAGATGTTTTTGACACTTAAACATACGATCCATTTCTGCCCTTTTTTTATAATTCTTTCATGATGAGGATCAGCAAAGGGTTCCAAATGAATCATGCAGAGCAGTCATCCGAAGTTACCAATTGTGAGGGAGTGAGCTGCATAACTCCCCTGGTTCATCATCAGAACTACACGGTCCTGTTTCAGGATCTGGGACGTATTATAAGTCATAAATATGTGGAAAGAAAAACAGTCTGCACCGCTCGCTGCGGTGCACAGGAGCCTCCAAACACATCTCATGTCAGCAATTTGTCTCTGACCTGTCTTTCTGCTGGTAGATTGCTGAGTGGTCGTTGCCATCTCAGGTGGAGATGTTTTCTCCTGATGATGTTACTAATGAGATGACAATGGACAGGGAAACGGCAGATTTACTTGGCATTCTCTTGCTTACCTATGAAAGGGAAAATGTAAGAATACCGCAATTTGTGGAATAAATGAATAAAAGGAGTGAAATCTAGATTAATCTGATTTCAGTATTTTTCATCAAAGTTTTGTAACTTTAAAACCACGAAATTAATAGTAAAACGCGTTACATTGAAAAGTAGCGTAAAGTCCCACATTTTGGTGAAAACATCCCCCATCAAGGATCAGACTGTGAGTCTGTGCTGCAGACCACAACCTGTGTCAGGGAGTATCGGTTAGCAGTGCAAAATCCAGCTGGAGCCGCATTACTCCAGTCTGGGAATGAGAAGGCTTGAGGCTGGAAAGGAGTGCGGGATCTCACTGACGTCTTCAAAAGCAGGAGATGGAGCCAGCCAAAGGACTCGAGCTGCCAGTGTTCATAAGGTGAATTGGATGTGGTGGAAGCTCTTTCAGAGCACTGTGTGTTTTTACTGTAGATTGTGTTTCTGAAGCACCAAATTCAAATAATAGTATTATCCTTCTGTATTGGGATGTGTAAATGGTATTTTCTTAACTGAATTCTGTAGGAGACTCCTAATTATGGATCCTTTGAATTTGGGAAGGAGAATGAAGAGAAAAAGATTTAATCATCTTTTTCTCCTCATTCTCCTTCCCAAATTCAAAGGATCCATAATTAGGAATCTGATTAAAAGAAAAGTTGGCTATTTTATGAAGTAGGACTGAGGGAAGAATGTGAAAATGTTGATCTCTCTCCTTTATCATCCTAGCGTTTTACCGTTCACCATTCTATCCTTTTCCATGACCATCTATGTATTAATTCCACCAACTTTCCCTTTGCTCTGTGAAATCAGTGTTGTTCATCCCAGTGTGCTCACTTTGGTTTTCTATAAATAGCACTTAATGAGGATGACTGACAGCATGTGGTTAGGTTGCCAGTCAGCATCATAACCTGTCTTTTTTTTTAAAATGTAGATATTTGCACTCAACTGGCCTTTCCTCCATTTTGCATGAACCTCACCTTCCATTCAGCCATCAATAAAATAGTTTTTTCCATCAATAAAATATAGTTGGATTCTTAGTAGTTTTTACAGGCTTTTTCCAGTGGCTTTCGGGTTTCATCATCCTTCTGTACTAAGATGATCAGCAGTGGATAGAGTCCTTGTCACTTGCATTTTGAGTTTAAAAGCACCTTTATCTCTGGCCTTCACAAAGTCAATCCTCCAGAAAACTCGCTCTTCAAATTTAGGGCCACACGTACTTCATTTATGAGTGTGTACAAAAAGAAATAAATACGAAAATAACGATTCCCACATGAATGACCGATATCTGTTCCCCTAAGTTGCCGTTACTAGTGGGGACGAAAGAGATTCTCCATCTGTCATTACAAGGAAGTGTTTTCGGAAATGTTAAGCAGTTTTTTGCAATTTTCAGGAGTGGCTTCCACCAAGCCCATTTTCTGATGAGAACCCTGCAAATTCCAGCATTCCACTGGCATTGATAGGGATCAACCACGCCTGCTTGGAGCTTGACTTTATCCCAATCTACCACAATCTTCCCACTCCTCTGCTTTCAGTGTGGGGCAAAATGAGGGCCCAGCAAGGCGTTGCTTTCCTTCCTCCCTTACCACTGGCAAGCACACCTGGCAGGAGATGGAGAATGCGTGGGAATGACTCCTTCTAACCCCTGGGAAGCAGGAATGCTAAACTACACCCATTTAACCTTAATTTACATCCTTTCAGAGGGAGCATTTTCAGGGAGTCACCAGTGTCAGCTGGAAGAAAATAAGGATGAAAGCCCCACACGATAAGATTTGTGTCAGTCAGGACAAACCAACAGCAAAGGGGTTAAAAACATTTCAGTCTTTCTAGAGTGAGCCCCAAGGATGACGTGTGTGATCTCAGATAACTCACATGTCATGTCAGCGGCCAGGAGTAGAAAGTGGAGCAGACATAGGAGCAGGCTTTCGAGGGAAGTGGTGGAATCATCATCCCTGGAAATGTTCAGAGGAGGATGTGTCACTTGGGGAGATGGTTTAGTGGTGGGCTTGGCAGTGCTGGGTTAATGGTTGCACTCGATGATCTTGGAAGCCTTTTCCAGCCTAAATGATTCTGTGACACGTATGCATAGCAACACACACCCGTGGACATCCGTTCCACGTGGCAATTAATACCCTGCAAGTTCCCTGTCAGGACTCCAGGTTTGGAAAACAGATTAGCAACCTGCCTCCCCCCAGTCATACAAGCCCAAGCCGCTGTTCTTGTGATTCCGTGCGTTCCCTTAAAGCCCTGTGACTCTTTGTGCAGCCCGTCAGACAAGGAGCAGGGAAAATAAACAGGTCCCTGTCTTCCCATTTGTTGGTTTATTTCCCCCGAGCCTTTTAAAAGCCAGAGGCTGATTTAGTAATTAGTGTTTCTCCTTGCGTATCTTGTGCAATTAGCTAGAACAGCAAATTAGGGAATAAGAAATAAACATTAATATAGAAAACAAACATTAATATAGAAGAACATAGGAGATGAGAAATGGATATTGATGAATCATTCAAAAAGCACATTTTGGTGCAATAATCTACAATCCTTGCAAATAAGCGTTGTAATTTCCTTTAAAATACAACTCTTGTTCAATAATGCAAGCCTTTATTAAAACAATTTGTTAAACCTTGGCAAAGAAACTATGTGACAGCATCGTTTTACAAGAATTCCTTGTAGTTCGTAGAAAGCTAAGAGAGAGCTGGAATGGTCTGTCTCTCTTAAAACAGCTGATGTTAAGCATATTAAAAAGGAAAATTAATTTTTTTTTTTTTTTTTTTTTTACACCTGTAGAATTTATCACAGTCATCAGAACAGGCTGGACTTTGTAGAGCTGCGTAACCCCCTGTGGCATGGAATGCCTTTTCTGTGATGGTGACGCCTCCCTGCTTTGCAGGAGGGGCTGTAATCAACATGACATGTTATTCTGAACTCCTGCCAGAGGCAGCCTGCTAGTTTTGAGAAAGAGCAGTGAGTTCTGATAAAGAAAACCCACCCTCAACCTCGGAATGCTTGGACCAGGCCGGTGTCCCAAGGCAGCCATGGCTTTTGAAATCGCCAGGACAACATTCCTAACTGCCTGTGAATTTCTGCCTAAATACTCTTTTACAAGGGAGAAAATGCTTTTGTGAGGGGAAATTGATTGGTGTTTCAGTCCGAGCCCATTACTGTCGCCAGGAAAAAGGACAGGCAAAAGCTTTAGGTTAGGAGGGACCTTAAAAATCACCCAGTTCCAGCCTCCCTGCCGTGGGCTGGGACACTTTCCACTAGACCAGGTTGCTCCAAGTCCCATCCAGCCTGGCTTCCAGGGTTGGGGCATCCACAACACCACCCCTGCATGGTTTCATCTGACTCCTGTTCTGGTTTTGAATTAGAGTCTATATAGGCAACACAGACTGGAAACTAGGGGGGCTTTTTTGAGATTTAATCAAAGTTGAAAGCACTCAAAGGTAACAGCGTGTAAGAACGTAATCCTGTGAAAGCCAAAAATTAGTGCATCTAATCTACTGGAACATCCCGACATTTCAGCAATTGTTTTATGGAATTGCATAAAACTCTGGCTTCCCAGAAATGCCACAGAAAAGCCAAATAACCAGATTATTTTATCCATGTCAAATACACTTCCATTAAAATTACCCACAGAATCTCCAGTGCCCTGGCTGCACTTACAGCACCACCCAATCACTCAAAGCACAACAAGTAGAAAGGAGATCCTGATGGAGCAAATGGGTCCCTGAGGATGACAATTGCTCTCTACTACTCCTGAGGGATGTAATTTCTTTCCTGGTAAGTGCCAGCGATGCTCAAAACTTGTAGCCTTAATTTTATTAGGAAATTCCATTCCAGCTGGGGCAAATAATGCACTAGGTATGGGTGTTGCTTGGAGCTTTTCTAATCCTGTTATGTTTAGGGGTTTGATCCATTTTTTCCCCAAAGTAGTTTGCAGCTCAAGTCGTTTGAAAGAGGTAAGAAATGCTGTTGTTACTTCGACAGAACTGATTTTTGTACTTGAAATTTTTAATTACAGTGAGGTGGGAGTTTATTATGATGGATATTATATTAAATTCTTCTCACTTTGACTCTTTTCCTACTGTTAACAGAAGTTCTGTTGTTGTTTGTTGTGCTGTACCCCATTTGGTTTTGTCAGTGTTGGTTTTATTCACCTGTTCTTAGCATTAAAACTGAGGGCAGGTTTTTATGAAGCAAATGCTGCAAATATCATCCCCCTGAAACTTTTCAATGCTTTGTGTGGCAAAGGGGGCCCTTCTTTTTCATTGATTCGAGTGCACTCACTGAATAATTGCATCTGACTAGGTTCTGAAGCTTTGTCAAAGTTTCCTCTGCCTTCTTATTTTGGTTGCTTCTGTTTTGACTTTAAGATGTCCCTGGATGTTTGTCACGGGAAATGAGCTTGGCTGTTTGCTTTGGTTTAAGTGACATTCAATACTCTGAAGAGAGAAGTGGAGTATGGCAGGTCTGTAATTGGGTCAATTTTTCTTTTTCCATCCATGAAATAGCCAGGCATGTACATATCTAACTGCTCTGCTCGTGCAGTACACCATGTCCTGGATTTTTAATAGGGTTTCTCTGTAGCTAGTTTTGAAACGGTTTTGTTTTGTTTTATTTTTTACACTTCTAAATGAATCTTGTAGACCACTGAGAGTTTTTAATCTGGAAAATGTCAGTGACAAGAGAAAAGCTGTGGTATGACAACTTAAGAGAACCTTTTCCAATTTGTCTGATCAGCACTTCCCTGCCCTTTGGCAGGGGACGGTCACTTGGTGGAAAACAAATCTGCAGATTTTGTAGTGCCTGGAAAACAAAGGCAATGGGCAGAACTGTGGGCTTCCCGAACAACAAGCAACAGGTTGTGAAGCTAAAATCTGCCTTTTATAGATGGTTTTAATAAGATTAAATAGTGCAGGTTCCTGGGTCTAACTGCCTCGTGGTGTTTTTTGCTCTGGAGGGTTTTTAGTCCTGGTGCAAAACTGGCCTCTTTCTGCTGGAAACAAGGGCACTTGGCTGGTTTAGAGCAGCTGAAGAGCTGGTTCTCTGTGGTTAGTTAAGAACAGCAGCACAGGTCCACAGACATCTGTGAGTAGTTGCAGTAGGGGAAATCTGCATTAGTAGGAAAAATCCTTCCCTGTGGCGGTGGTGGGGCCCTGGCACGGGTTGCCCACAGCAGCTGTGGCTGCCCCGTCCCTGGAAGTGTTCAAGGCCAGGCTGGACGGAGCTCTGAGCAGCCTGGGGTAGGGGAAGGTGTCCCTGTCCGTGGCAGGGGGTTGGAATGAGATGGTCTCCAAGGCACCTCCCAAGCCAAACCATTCTGTAATTCCGTGATTCCATGATTCTATTCTACCTAGGAATAGAAATTGCTTCTCTAAAAATAATTACACTTCTTCTACGTCTTTGACTTAAAACTATAATGTGTGGGACATCAAGGGACGAGACAAGCTGTGTTTTAGTCAGCTGTGGCCTGGTATCCAACTTGTGTGATATTAGCTGATAACACTTCCGTGGCACCACTGAATTGCTGTCCCAGCTGCGTGAGTACAAGGAAGAGATTAATCCTCCCCTGCCGCCCCCGGCCCTGCTTTGTGTTTTATACACCTACAGCTGTAGGACATCTGCTGAGACAGAAGATCCTACATAAATAAGATGTTAATGTAAAAAATGTTATTTACATTACCTAAAATGAGAACTGTTAGGGAAACGTCCAAGAGCCTGTGTATCTTTCCTGTGACGGCTGGATGGAGATTCCTAAACAAAAAGCAGCAGGCAACCTAATGTTTTCAAGGGGTCCTTTACATTTTCCTAAACTCTTAAGGGTTCTGTGGAACAAAACTTTCAAGGTCCCTTCTAAGTGGCTCTTTATGGTCTTAACTGCTCTATTGTGCTTTACTTTCTTTTCATTCTGGTGGACTCTTCTCTGCTTATTGAGGATTGAGAAGTGGTTGGGAGGGTCACACGTGACTTCCAGATGACCTTCCATACTGACATAACCCACATGGAGGGGAGAAATCCTTGTCCACCTTTGAGAGGCACTGGGGTGCAGCTTCCAGCATGAGCCTTTCCTTTTGCTTTCTTCTAGGCCGAATTTGCTGCTAAAATAGTCAACTGTCACACAAATGTCTTCTGTTTCATCTTTTTACTTCATCCTGGGGTCCCTTTTCCTTGGTTATGCTGATCTCACGTGTGGACACGAGTGACACTCGAGGAGCTGCCTATGGATTATGATCACTTTTGTTCCTGGAGAAAGCAGCCTCCAAGTTTTCCAGGCTCCAGTGCCGATACGGCAAGCGCAGTCAGCAGGGGAAAACATGCCGTGTCAGCAGGACAATGTGAACGAATAAAACCAACAAATTATTTGTGGTTGGATGTTTGTTTCATGACTCTTTTGTCACTCAGCCGCCCTTCTCTTCATCACGATTTTTTTCGTTCCTGCTAAACTGCTCTGACATATTTTCCACTCCATACATCACTGAGGATTGCTGCCCTGGGAGCGGCTGCGGTAGGACAAATTCCTTCCTCTTTATTCCTGATTCCTGGCATTTATAGTGAGGAAATGGCCCTTCAGAGCGCGACTGGGTGCTCCTGGGGCTCNCATGCAGGACTTTTATGTTTCCAGCCCGCTTGGAGCCGATTTGCATGACCACATCCCTGCTTCCCAGCTGGCTTCCCAGGAGCTAATCAAGCAGAAGAGAATCAAACCTGTCTTCTTTCAAACCCTGGGCATTCAGTGGAGCTCATAGACTAGAACCAGCAGGGCTCCTCATTCCCAGGTCCGGACTGCCCAGAGCCGTGTCTGATCTCAGGGCAGTGTGAGGGGTGCCAAGCTGGTGGGAAGAGATAGGTACAGTACAAGATACCACACGATGTTCCCGAAGTTCTGAGCTGTCTGCTGTCCCAAAAATCGTGTCTGTGGAAGGACCTCCAGCACTGGGAGTGACAGCACACACACTGCTTGTCTTGGGATGCTTTAAGGAACACGTGTTTATGGCGGTTGCTGATCCCGGTTTTAGTGTTTCCACCAGGCCTGTGCTGGAAGACACACCATGCTTAGCAAATGTCTCTTTTGGACTCTCAGCCTTGCAGAGAGGGCTGATGGGTGTCTTTGAGTGCTGCTTCTCGTCTGGTGCTGTTCCTCCACAAGCAGCTGCAATAAAAAGAGCTCAGTCAAACTCTGCGCTCCAGGTTTGTGTGCACGAAGACAACCTGCACGTGCAAAACAGGCAGAGGAGAACTTGTATTTTGTTTTGTTTTGTTTTTTTTAAAAAAACCAGATGCCATTGCCTTTTACCTTAATGGAAATTCTGATTATCCCACCGACCAGCCCCTGCTTTACCGAGGTCTGCCTCGGGTTATTCCACAAACCAGTGCCTGCTGCACCAAGGTCTGCCTCTCTGGGGTGTGCTGCACTGGCTGGGGGTCTCTGCAGTGGGCTGCAGCTCTCACCCCCGTCACACACCCAGGCTCCTGGACGCAGAAAGCAGAGATGCATTCCCATTAAAGTGTTTATAGGTGAATATAGGTGCTCAGACATCCTCCTTGGGATAAGAGAACCCACAAATGTTCATAGGCTGAAGTGGAAGCGCATGAGAAGTGATATCGTATTAAGCAGTAGGATGCGGCTTACAGCGTTGAAACTTTCCTTTCTTCAAGTTCTGCACAAAAATACTGCAGTAACCTTCATCAGTATATCTAATTAGCTTTCCCCAGGGCCTGCGGGATTTGGGGGTCAAGGATAAAGAACAAAGAGAAACATGTAAATAAGCTATGTTTTACACCATAATGATCTGGTCACCCACTAACCAAAAAAACCTAAAATAGCTCAGTAAATGAATTTGTCTGATGCAGAACCACATGAAAGACCCTTTTAAGGAGCTCCCCACTGCAGACTTGCCACTCTCTGATTTTTCTCTGAGGACACCAGCTGCGGTTTTTCCTCTCCTCTCCTCTCCTCTCCTCTCCTCTCCTCTCCTCTCCTC